>NW_019289685.1:436723-464664 GCF_000500325.1 Leptinotarsa decemlineata
AATAGGGCCGTGACGTCACCAGCCTACCACATTCGGTTTTCAATAATTAATTACGGGAAAACTACGGTACTTAGAGAGCTAAAACAAAGTGTACTGTTTTTCAATTTGAAATTTCTATCAAGTGAACTATAAACCAAAAATCATGAAACAAGCCCATTGAATGTGTTGTGAAAAATGTGTTGAATATTTCATCAAACCTTTCACTCACCAGAATTCTCGTAAAACTCCATCGAGTTGATATCGTTGAAATCTTTCGTAGGAAGAGGTACTCTCTTCATTCTGTGTATCAAGCTTCCTGTGGATCCGTTGTGAAATACTTCAGCAGGTTCAATATAATAACTACTATCCGAGGTCCGAATATATCCGGTCTGTAACAAAAGAAAATGCTATTTCAATTCTTCCTCCAGCTCAGTGAAGTTTTTTTAATGAGAAATTATATAATTTTCTTGATCGTTTATTATGAAACCTAAGAATTTTTCAATAATTTAGAAACGAAGTTATCAGAAACCACCCCTTCTGTGAATCTCAATTTTGATGTTGAATGTTCAATTTACTTGCTTACTTCATAACACAACTGATAGAAATAAGTTTAGCATAGTCGGCTCTGCGACAACCTTGTACATTTCGTAAGACCTGGTTTGATCATATATTACTAATTTTTTATACATACAATCGAGCATGTGAAACCAAACATGAACCGATAATATCACCTTATTTCAAAAGAACTGATTCTCAAGCATTCAATTGTTTTTCGGGTCTGAGATTTGGGTTATGGCCTGGCTGATAACCGACACCGTTCTCGAATTTTAAACGAGTAAAACATTCTTTTTGGCCTCAAGGGTGTTCGGTACTTCATCATATCGTGGTGTGGTTCATAATATAAAATTAATAAGTACTTTTTTTTTATTGAAACGACGTTTCGCCATGGGAAAAGTTTGCTTCCCTTGTCGGATTTGTATAAATATTACTTCCAGCGATTTCTGAATAAATTACCACCTTCTGATATTCGAGATTGTCACTGATTGGAGATTTGGTGAATAATAACTTTAGCTTGAAAGGTATCAAAAAGAGAAAGTTCTGGGGGAAAATGTTCGTATGAACTATATGTATCTTTAATCAGTTTTTTTTAATTGAAAATATCCGCATCAACGTTATGGTTATTAGCGGCGAAAAAAGTATTTACAAGCAGTAACTACATTATTTGAAACATTATTTTTTGTTGGACAAGTTCAGAGCACTTAAGTAATTCATAACCTAGCTGGCACTAAAATAGCTCAAGGTTTCCTGGGTTTCCTTCGATATTTTGCACATTTCCCTTTTTAATTGAAACACTAGACACTGAACTATGATTTGCTGTACTGAAGATGATACTTAAAAAAATCATGGACTGCGGTATCAAAGTTGGTCAAGAAGTACTTTTTCTAAACCTGGTATATTTGAAACCTTTTACATACATACAATACTTTTGAAATAACTCCAGAAGCAGAGAAAAGAAACACCTTTTTATGTGCCATACTCGTATAATAGTGGCATTGCTTTTGGTAAACGAAGTGATCAAAGGTATGGACCTTTACTGGCTAACCATCTTTCCTGATGAATTATATCAATACTTTATCTATTATGAATCACCATCCTGTTGATGCCATGTTTTCTGTCGCTCGGCTTCTGGCATTTCTTTCAAACTACCGTATTGATTATTTATAGTACTGTCCTGGATCCATATGATCTTCATAAAAATGAATATATAGCACTTTATTATCTGTGATGAAAAAGTAAAAATTATCATTATGGTCCAATTATCTACAAGAACAATTCGTTAAAATCAGTCTCTACTATCACCGGAGGTTAATTGACTAACACCTGCCAGAAAACAAGTACTCCCCTGGCTAATACCACGAAAGGCATCGTATTATATTCGACGGGTGTCAGTGCAGGAATTTTCACACAAGTATTCCCTGCGTATAATGCTGGCGATACAACTGCCGGAATCGATTTACAATTTCTGTTCCTGGCACACTTGCAGACCGGTTTCGAGCTATTTGGCCTCTCGTCAGTGCCCGGCCCCGGTCCAGTATTAGCCAGAGGAGTAACTGTAACTAACTGTAACTGATAGGTATCAGTCCTTTAACCTACAGCGTAGGTGAGTTGAGACTGGCCTGAACGAATTGTTCTTTTAGATGATCTGATTTATAGCCAGTCTTCAAGTATGCTCACTGACTATATGTAAAAAACATCATTATGGTTTTTATTTGACGTTACTGATACATTTCAACCTACAAAAGACGTTGAACTTCCTTGAATCTTGCAACTCTCTTTGCCAGACAAAATGAAAATTTTTTAGAGGAAACTCATTGTTATAACGATCCATCATTTTATATTTTCAAATGTTTGTCCTTATAACAAAATTATTAATTCCTTGCATTTTGGTTATTAGCTATTCACAGTTCTCATTTATGTGTTTCCAGATTCATCTTTACTGACGAAAATGATAATCGTGATTGATTCTTCACGAATTGATGTTTTGGAATATCTAATGAAGAAAGCTAATACACAATTTGCGTTTCTTCGGCATCCACAGACGGTTTCTCTTTGAAATGCTGCCGTAGAAAAGAGGCCAAACTCACTCAAATATTTCAGAATATCAATTAATTGGTGTTTTCACAGGTCAAAAATATTCTTTCAAATATACAACGCACTAATAATTATTAGATTTTTACGATTATTTAGAATACAAAGAGATAGAAGTACAATTCCATAATAGTAGACACTAAACTCTCAGAAATATAATTGCATTAAAACAAAAACATTGTTGTCAAAGTTGTGATTCTATATAGTTTATCATCATTTTTCCTCATCTGTTCGGTATAATTTCCGCACGCCACTGCAAGAGGCAGATTAAGACAAAAGCGTCAGTCATTTCTGGGAGTTTAGAGCCTATCATTTGGGAATTATAGTATAATACACATATGAGTTGAAACTGTGACATTGAGCCGAAAATTCAATTCATTGCAATCAGGGCTGTCGGGGGATGCGGGAAAGTCTCCCATGCTTTTTCGAATTGAGAAAAAGTTGGGAAATTTTAGGCTGTGAAGATAGAAAAAAAAATCAGTAAGAGAACAGTCCTGAACAGTTCACAAATTTTGAAGTGACAATTTTGCAAAATTCACAACTTTTCGCTGTTTTTTCGACTTGGAAAAGTTGGGAAATTTCGGGCGCTGAAGATAGAAAAAATAATAGTAGAAAACAATAAGCACTATATTATTTAAGTGTCGTTTCCTTTCATTTGTATTGAATATTTCTATACATGGTGGATATGGTGGAAGACCAAGGACCTTGGTCAAAGTAGAATAATTCCCGTTATTATTTTTATAGTTACCAAGTTTTATTTTTGTTTGTGCATACCCTAACGGGCGTAATCATTTAGCCAATCTTTGGATAGCTAAAGTAAGAAAATTAATATATTATAGTAGTAACTAATCCCTCGGCTTTCATTTTTTCGAAAGTTGGTGAATTTTGCTGGTGGGGTTGGGAAAATGTGGATTCCCTCCTCCCTGGTTTTTATTTTCGCTACGGACCTGATTGCAATTTCTTTACCACATTGATAACATGATATGGGAGAGAACAAATAATATCCGAGATTGAGTAGTCTATTTTGATCATTATCTGACGTTCAATTACCATATTAATCACCTTATAAACTCAGCTTACCGCAGTTGTAAGTAACTGTAAAAATTTCCATAATATACATACACTAACTTCTCTGTATTTCAGTTTGGTGAGGTCAAAACTAGAATATGGATCCATGATATGGAATCCCATGTACAACAATATACCTACATGATAGAGTATAAAAGAAATTTCTGAAATTCTTCAATTTCAGAATCATTGGAACTTTTCCCCCAAGAAATTGTAATTACTCTGATCTGCTTTATGAATTCAATTTTAGAGAAACGAAGAAAGCAGGCAGCTGTTTTTTTTTCATATAAGTTATTGATCGGCAAGATAGACTACTATCAGAAATTGAAATCTGTGTTCCAAGACTAGGTACAATGATACTTTGGAACCTATGTCAATGAGTATGAAACGTTCACAACCTTTAATTGTATGGTTTTTTCTTAAGTTTTTTTTTGTCTTATATCAAATATTATGAAAAAATTCAATCATGTATACTTTGCTCTGTAAATCTGTTTGAAAAAAATCTGTTTAAAATCTGTTTTTCCGGTAACCAGCTGTCGCACCCCTACAAACGACAATCCTTAGAAGTCGAAACTTGTGCGAGCTAAAGACTAACGAGGTCTTACCTTTCAACGTATGATTCCTAATACGGGTTGGATGATAGCAAGTGAAAATCGATCGTTCAGCCTAGGGCTTGAACCACCGACCAACACGGCGGTCGATGTGAGTGAGTGAACAAAGCACCCACGTCAAACCAACCGGCTACCGACCGACCGAAAAGGTAATAAAAGTTATTATTATCATATAATTATTATTAGTATCACATTGTGAAACTTATACAGGGTGTTCCAAATTAAGTCGCACCATTGCCAACTCCTTTATTATTGATGCTACGAAATCGGTTAAATGGGCAAACTAGTAGCATTTTTAACGGCCTTCTCGATGCCGATAACAAAAAAAATTAAGACCTCGTTAATCCATGGCTCGCACAAGTTTCGACTTCTGAGGGTTGTCGTTCGTAAGGGTGCGACAGCTGGTTTACGGAGAAACATATTTTAAACAGAACAGACAGAACGTAGTATCAAGAGTTGAAGACTCAATATGTGTGAGGTCTGAAACATGATATGTGTAACGCCGATTAATATAGGAAAAATTATTCTTTTAAAGCTCCTGCAACATGCAGTAGTTCTGTTTCTACCTTTCTATTTGTGATTTAAAAAATCTGTAAAATATTTCGAAACAAGATCAGTGGCATTCCTCAGTAAATTGACTTGTTTATTTAGAAATTTTGCAATATAATGGCTTTAGTAGTTTGTTGCTATCTATTCATCAAAGTTAATTAAAATTAAAAAACTGACAATCTTTCGTCGAGACAGCTATTAATGTTTCAGTGATAATTTGGCTGTCTACAGTTTTTTTTTATAATGGTCAGTCAACAAGATGAACTGACGTAAGCGATGGTATGCTAAGAAAACGAGAAACGTGATGCATACAAATTGAATATCATTTATATTGTCAGTTTTCAAATTCAAGTGTCTTGCGTCTCATTATTTTTAAATTATCAGATGATATTCAGTCCGTTATACACCCATCACTTTAGAAACGTGTTTCATGTATGTAAAACACGCATAGAATTAGGTAGAAGGGATTGGTCATATATTCTTTTAACTTGAGAGAAGATGACTTTTGGCTGGATATTCAATGAATCAGGTAGGAGATAAATATTTGATGAGCAATAAAAATCCCACAATCGTTGCCTTACATTGACCAAAAAGATTATGGTTGAAATTGGATTATCAATATATGTGATAACGAAGAAAGAAAAGAGCAATACTTTGATTTGCATAATCGTCACTTTGAACTGAGGATATTGAGAACTCCTAAATCACCGAACGCGTGGTATGAAAACAAGTCAATTGTGGCTTTGCTACACCTTGTTAGGGGCCAACCAGCTTTTTCTAGTGACGTGACAACTCTTCTGGTCAGCATGAATAACACAAGAAGCCCTTGAGGCTGCAGTTTACCGAAGACTTAGAAGAAATGGAGAAGTCAAATGGTTTCCAGGCAGCAGCAACAGAAAAAGTATGTGAATAGATCATTATGGAGCCAATCTTTTTATGATGGCATTTGCAAATCCTTTTGACTGATCTCAAAAGTTATTTTCATTTCAACTTGTTCTCATACATGACTCATACGGTGCTTTTCTTCAATGTCCCCCCCTTTTATTTTTTGAATTCAACTCAAAAAATTGAAATTCAGGATAATGAAATGAATACATGAATACTTCATTTTGAAGTGAAATTGACAGATGAAACTTCCAAGATGGCGGCTGGCCGCGATCTGGGAAAAAAATTTAAATGAAAGGGAGGGTCTTGTGACACATCTTTTTGAAGCTCCTGACGAATGCTTCACAACCCTAGAATATAATGTCAATATCTTCAACTACTACAAAATGGCGGAACTTTTAATGATTGCCTGAATACATTGACATTTAACTACATAATATGCGGTAATAAGCTAGAGGTAAGTTCAGAAGATGCTCAGAATGATTGCCTTGAACTTCTTGATACATGAACAGCCTATCCGATATTTCACGCTGAACATTTTCGAACACAGTAGCGTCCATATCTCTACAAATATTTATTAATCTCTGTCGTATATCCAATATTGAAGTAGGTTCAGTTTAGTTCACCTTCTGCTTCAAATAGCCCCATAAAAAAAGTTCAAAAGTGTCAAATCTGGTGAGAAGGCTGGCCATTCTGTAGGACCTCGACGGCCAATCCAACGACCGGGAAAGTAGAATTCAAATAGTTTCTCACTTTTCTGGAGTAATGTGGTGGTGCCCCAACTTGTTGGAATACAATATCCATATCGAATTCATTGGGATTCGCTTCGACGATGTCAGTGATGAGAGGGTCAACAGTAGTTTCCAGCATATTCAAATACAGTTCCCTTGGTAAATTTTGATCAATAAATAGAGGTCCTATAATATGTTTTCCCAATATTCCCGCCCAAACGTTAATTTTTTCTGGATATTGGGTATGTGTTTCCCGGAAAACATGAGGGTTGGTGTCACTCCAATGAAGACAGTTTTGTCTGTGAACATTGCCGTTTAAAAAAAAGTACATTCGTCACTAAAACAAATATTGTGGAGATAGATAGGATGCCTTGCAATGTTTCTAGTCAAGATTTCCCAGAATTTTGTTCTTCGATCAAGTTCAAGGAGACACCCCACAAACATTCGCGACGGAATAAGTAGACTGTTCAGGATTTACTACCATCTCACCGTCAAAAAATACTAAATCCACGTTCACACAAATACGATGATGAGAATGCTATCAAAAATTGTTGAACGATGGACCACAATCCAAAATACAATTGCGGGATTGGCTTTTGTAGCCAAAATTCTTGGTATCCATTTTTGAACTTTTTTTTCATTTCCTCGTTCGTCATCAGTTCTATGAGTTCTTCTTCTAGCTGGGTGATCCTGCTGTGTTGACATTTCCAATGTCGGTATTTCCAATTTTATAATTTCCTGGAATCGTTCTGCAACCAAGTTGTCGTTGTTGAAGGATACTGCTGACAGATTAGGGAAATTGCGAAACTCAAGTCTGCCGATATTATTCTTGTTCAAGCGCAATTTGGCTACAAAAGCAGCAATGACATTTTTTTTGTTTAATCAAATTCAAGTCGTCACCTTGAAGTTGGAGATTAAATAATTTATCCAGGTCTGTCAAGTACGCAATATCATTCTTTGAAGTGATGAGGTTCTCGTTCAATTCTTTGTCTTTGTTTTCCAAGCACTCTATTACAGAGTCAAATAGATTGTAAAATCGAGTTAGACAGTTACCTCTTGATAACCAACGCACTTCTGTGTGAAATAGCAATTGGTTAAAATCTTCATCATTAGCAACACAAAGCTGTTCAAATAATCTACCATTTAATGAGCTGTTTCGGATTTTATTGACTGCATTGATGATATATTGCAGTGATTGAGAGAGGCGCTCACTCAAATTTTTCGCAACCAAATGTTGCCTATGACTGACGCAATGTACAGCGAGCACATCTGGAATTTTATTTTTTAAGTACGCTATGAAGCCTCTGTGACGTTCTGTCATAGCCGGAGCGCCATCCGTAGCAGCTGATATAATATTCTTCAGTGGAATTTCTTTCTCATCACAAAATTTTTCCAGTGTGGTTTCTCCTTTTTATATCCGTCTCTGAAATTCTGGCAAATAGTAGTTCTTGATATATTTTCTCATTTTTAATAAATCTCACGTATGCCAACAACAATGCTTCATTGGTTGGTAAAGTGGACTCATCTAACTGAATTGAGAATTTAGAATTCTTCAGATGATTGCACAATGACTCTTTAATGTTTTCAGCCATCCCATCAATTTGTCTTTGCACGGAACTATTGCTCAAAGGAATTTTTCGGATAATATCTGCCGTTGGTTTATGGAGCACAGTAGTTAATACTTCTTTTATTGCTGGCAAAATTAAATCCTCTCCAATAGTGTGAGGTTTACCTGTTTGAGCAATTAGCAAGGAGATATTGGATGAAGCTCGGAATTCGTCGTCGTCTTGCTTAAAAGCCGCTGAAAAAATTTTTGACACAGTTAGCTGAGCTGAGTGTTTCTTTTCCAGTTCTTGAAAATAAGTCACACTTTTGTATTTTTTATATGAATGCATTTTATTCAAATGATCTTGTAGCTTTGAGGGTTTCATCGCTTCATTCGTTTTTTGACAAATAAGGCACATAAGCGAAGATGAATTTGTGGGATTTTCAATAAATCCATATTTTATATATTCCGCGCTATACTGCCGTTTCTTCTTTTTTGCTTCCGACAAAATTTTGTTTTCAAAAATGCCGGAGTGAAGAATCGAGTAATAAAAACTTGTTAATGAAACTCACAGTATTCACCACCGCTCGAACAACACTTCACTTAGCTAGTCGCTAACTAAATTCCTTGATTTCGTAATATCGTCGAATGACATTACTTGCTGGATGGCGCGCGTACTTTTATATGAGGCAGCGGACGGGCCTAATACTTTCGAGAATGGAGACTAGAAACTTCTCGCTTCGCATTGAAGCTTACCGCCATCTATTGTACAGTTTGACAATAATCGGACACGAAATAGTTACTGTCTAGTCCCCTAGATGGCGTTACATGAGGAATCGCGCGTTAAGCGTAAAGGAGCGGTAAAGTTTGTGTTAAAAGCAAAAAAAAACGTTTTTAAATTAGCCATCGCCCCCCTAAATTGCTTCATCGCCCCCAATCTTCTCTGTGCCCTTTACTGCCCCCTATAGGCATCCAGCGCCCACAAGGGGGCGTTATAGTCCACTTTGAGAAAGACTAATCCAGTGCCTCATATAGCATAAAACATGACGTTCATGTGTTGCATTGCCTCCAGCTGAGGTATTTTTCATCCAGTCCTATTATATTCAAGGGACATTGTTCAGTGAGCAGTCCTGTAATTGTTCTAAGACAATTATTTAACAGTTTATCTCCATATGACATAATATCGATTAAACTTTTTCAGCATTGATTACGACCAATATTGTAATGTCAACCTCTTTTTCTCTTTTGCCAAACCCAGTCGTGATCCAAAATCGGCCTGGTTGACCATAACAGCTCGTCGATTATGGCATTATCTTCACGTACCTTATCATAACATGTCCAATTTAAAATTCACAATTTCTAATAATGCAGAAGCAGACACGTTTAATGATTCACTTGAAAACGTGCGTGAAATAACTTATTTTTAAACGGATTTTGCTTCTCGTAATTTGGACTAAAGTCAGAAGATTTATTCTACTTGATGGCTGGTGGCTATGAATTGGGAGGAGGGAATATGAAATGAAAAAAATCACAAGTGGATATTCTAGCAATCAAATATCGCAGAATTGGGAGTTATCAAAGTTTTGAAAATTTCTGTGGTACATTAGACTAATGCATACAATCACTATTGCACCTTTTCGTGGTTTTCCGCTCTCACATAACCTATTCCATACGTGTCTCCTATAACTATTGTTCCTTTCGAAACTTAGTTCTCTTATTCAAATCACCTTTTCCTTTCATTAGGAATTGCAATAATATACAGTGAGTAAAAACTGAATAAAATGTTTCATTCCCACCTTCCAAATTACAGGCAAGAACTTTTGGAATTCTAAAACTTGATATTCCAAAAAAATGCTGACAACAATAAATAAACAAACTATTATTGCAGTTTGGAAAGTTTATCAAAAACTTCATGATACCTTCTAAGGGCAATATTTTTTTTTATGCTACTCATGGGACCGTCTGACTTTCTTTCAATTTCTGTCTGCAGCTTAGGTATTTTTCACATAGACCAATTTTATTCAGTGCCCAGTGTTCAATCCTGTAATTGTTCTAACCCGATCCTTGTTTTGTTGTAGTAGTTATTAACGTCTCTTCATAAACAGTTCCTTTTTGGAGATTTTTCCGTACAGAAAATTGGGTACTCCTACAATTGGTTCAGGACCTTAATATGCAATTGATGATCCTTAGAATACATCAGTTTTCCACGACATTCCGAGACCAGTCTCAATGTCACTTTTGGGTTCGTAATTGCACCAAGTGCAGCATGAATGGCTGTCAGAAGATTGTATATACTTCAGTCTAGTGTATTGATCAAGCGGGTAGCTATAATGTAAGTTCCTTCTCGTCACTCATCGCGATGTATGACTTCAATCGCAAAGTATGTATTGAACATGCATTTCGGCGTCAAACACGCATATCTGTATCATGCTTGGTCAGTAGCGGTCGTTTGCTTCATCTTTGTCCACCATACCACATATACATATATTGAATTATCTAAAAGAATAATTCGTTCAGGCCAGTCTCAACTCCCTACATTGAAGGTTATTGGACTGACACCTATCAGAAAACAATTACTCCCCCGGCTAATACCACGACGGGCTGTGGATTATATTCGACATGTGTCAGTGCAGGATTCAGTTTTTACCGTGTAACCAGCATCATTGCTACCTCCACTTTTTCCTTCACTGTTTCTTGGTATTAGTTGCAGGTCAGCCTGCTAACTAGTATTACTTCCAGATATCTCACGTATTTGTTCGATTATCAAAGAAACACGTCTTTTATTGTTACCCCTCTAAGTTGTCGTACACGCAACCCATTAACAACTCATTCAAATACTAACAGCTTCATTCAATTACTCAAAAATACAACTAAAAATACTCGTACTTTAATATTTAGGATTATTTCAATTGTTTCACTAGTTTTCACCGCTTACTTCCGCTTCCATATCTTCCATATCGCAAATCAAAGGAAATAATAAATATGAGGCAAACTACAACTATCTTCTCCTAGGATATATTTCTGGATGGAGAAACAACAAGGAATCAGTTCTAGAAAAGTATACGTTCTACAGATAATTAGTTTGATTTTGTGTATACAATATAATAGCCACATAAACGGTTTTTTTATTGCAAGTCACTTTTCTTTCTGTTTTTCTGAAAAATTCGTGATTGAACGTTTTTAAAGCCCATTGAAAGAGTTCCGTCACGCTGGAATCAGCTTTGAAAAAATCTACCTTTTTTTAGCCTACTTTAGCTACAAACGATACTAATAAATGTAGCTAATTTCAGCTACAATCAACTCCATCGTTTGTAATTTGAGGACAATTGTTATTTTTTGATTTGAAGTCTTGTTATCGTAGCTTTTTCGCTATACTTCAAAAGAATATAAAATATAGTAATATTTTGTTGTTACTACAATAAACAATCCATTTAAAACCTATTTCAAAACTTTTTGGCACATTATTACTTGTCCTTCGTAGTTAGAATAATATCAATAGTGCTTTCTCAGTAACCGATAAGACTACAAAAAATGAACATTATTTTATTCATTAGTATCGTTTGTAGGTAAAGTAGGCTAAAAAAAGGTAGATTTTTTTCAAAGCGGGTTCCAGCATGACGGAGCTGATTGAAAGCTGCAGTGGCACGGTCCAAACAGTTTTCAGTATCATAATAATGGGATCCATAATACCCAACGTTGTCTCTATTACCATTACTCGACCGGTATAAGGGTGATACCACTAACGTTAGTAGGAAGGTGATTTCACATTAAGTTGGTCTTGCAATTTTTCTCTAGATGAGAACAATCCTTGCATCCATTTTCAGTTCTTTCCCATTAGCCTTGCTAGGTATGAAAACAACTTTCAATCTATAATACTCTTCATGAAAATTGTTCATGGAAGCTAGAATCTACCACACGTAATGCTCTGATGTGTTCAGTTCACGAATTCTCTCTTTGGAATAGAGTATATGATGATATAATTACTGATGAAGCTATTGAATGGCGAAACAAGTGTTGCGTTTTTGTAAAACGGTTCAGGGAACATTTCACAATAAAGTGTTTCTTGAATATGCTATGGATTTTCATCCATAGCTTTCACATCTTTCTCTAACGGTGTTTCTAATGATTCGAGATCTCCTTTCAAACATCAGAAGTACTTGGTGATCAAAACATTCTTGAATATGCTATGGATTTTCATCCATAGCTTTCACATCTTTCTCTAACGGTGTTTCTAATGATTCGAGATCTCCTTTCAAACATCAGAAGTATTTGGTGATCAAAACAAAATAAACTGCAACTGAGACTGCAACAACTGAGAAAAGTTTATGCTTTGCTTGTGCTTTCTGATTATATCTCTTTATAGTCGGTGGCCGATCGGTTCGACGTGGGTGCTTTGTTCACTCACTCAAATCGACCGCCGTGTTGGTCAGTGGTTCAAGCCGCAGGTTAAACGATCGATTTTCACTTGCTGCCGTCCAACTCGTGTTAGGAATCACACGTTAAAAGGTAAGACCTCGTTAGTCCTCAGCTCGCACAAGTTCCAAATTCTGAGGGTTGTCATTCGTAGGGGTATGACAGCTGGTTAACAGACATATTTTAAACATATATAGTTACCCAAGTACCTACTTGCCCTTGCAGTTTTTGAGGAACTCGATAGCAATTCCTCCCTCTTGATAATTACAGTAAGTAAGGTAATTTTGTAGCAAGGATTATAGTTCTTCATGATTATTGTATCTAATGTAGTATCAATTTGATGGATCAGTTTCATCGGGATGAAAAACTGGCCACGTAATCATACAGGGGTGTGTTCGCACCTTCTGATTCTGGGGGTTCATAATTCTGATTCTTTTTAAAGGCTGCCGCATTTATAGATTTTTTTGGCAAATGATAAGAAGAGATGAATAAAGGGAATGAAGATTATGAATACATCGTGGAGGGAAGAAACACTGGAAAAAATGGCGAAACTTCGCGTCTCACTGTATACCCCCATTCAAGATGCATAGCAACCCTGGTGTTGGAGGCCCAAGTTACACTCACTTTGGACCTAACCTATCCTATCGATACCACATTGTAAAATTCATTTAAGACTATATAGTAGATAAGGCAGCATTGAAAAATTAATTTAAGACAATCAAGACACAGGTACCTAGCAGAGTTATCTCTGCTACATACATACAAAAAACGTAATTTTGAGTCTATTTTATAATTACAGGGTTAGATGAAGAGTAGTTGAGTGTATGTATAGTCTTGGATGTTTTCTTCTAAATAATGTTAGAGGCGAGGGCGTACAGTACGTATTTCTCTAGTTGGCTATGCCTTTGAATTATGACAGTTACTTTTATAGTAATTGTATATTGTTATTATTTTAATCTTAGTCTTTTTATAAGGTAAGAATGTTGTACACAGCTTGTATATTTCGTACAAATGTAGTGACATTTCTAATCATCATTCTTAAGTGAGAACTGATCAAAAATCAATAGGATTTTATGTAATACTTGTCGTTTGAACATGTTTGACAGAAATATGGTATTATATTTTTTTACAAATACATTGCAGGACCACAATAATATTTGGATTAGTTTGAAAATTCAACTAGATAATGGAATATATTGAATGTATTGATTTGAAAACGAACGTCTTTATTCATGATACATTCAAAACATCAGAAATTCGAAACTGAAAACACAAAAAAAACAAGTATTGGGTGTTCAAAAAAATGTTTTCCATGAACTGATAATTCATCAAATACTTCATTAGGCAAAAATTAATCGACATTGGAGAAACACTCGGGTTTCATGAGTCATATTGACTACGTTCGACTACTTTCCAGATTCTCCTGCCCTTGAATTTGAGCAAAAACCTAATTAACGAGTCCTGTTCAGCTGGACCTCCCGAAATTTATTTTTAGAAAAAGTATGATGTCAAACGCGTACTTGGCATCGTGAACGAATTTATCAGACATACACAACGGGCCATGTGCGGTCAGCTACATCTTACTATTTATTGTACCAGATGATTTAAAATATTTATAACTTTGAATTCGAAAAAAATTGATCAAACAGATTAATATATCTTCTTCGATTGATGACCTATTTATTTTGTAGAAATTCATATTGAAATAGGATAAAGAAAAAACTTTTGACTAATTTCTACCAAGAGTTTTATTTGTTACTACCAATTTCGGTTTATTAAACCACTTTCAAGTAAACTGAAACCGATCGTAACAAATAAAAATCTCAGTTGAAATTAAACAAAAGTTATTTTTTTTATCATAGATTTTTATATATTTGAATTAGGCGAATCTAACCAAATATTGAAAGTGGTTTGAGGTTTATGAAGTGTCAATAGTGATACTGAAAAGAAACAGTCAATAAACATTTTTCACCAATAGAATGGATTGAAAATTATTCACGTATAATTATATCAAATATTACGTTGTGTGAAGATCAATATATTTTCCATCCAATTGACGTCGAATCATTCAGTAGGTTTGGTTCCTTTCCTTCCGATTTTTGAGAGCTGGGTCAAAAACTAGTTACAGTAGGAGACGATTCAAGAGCAAGATCATTTTCAATACACCTGATCAGCATTGCAATACAGAGAGGAATGTTTCATCAATTCTCAGCATCTTTCAAAGTCTTGACAAAATCCTTTTTCAATAATTCTGTCTAATAATTCTGAACAGATTTTTATCCAGTTTTCTAATTGAAAATTATCGAAGTGGGGATAAATTGGACTTTAGTTCTGAAAATGATCTGGAAGAAGACAGTAGAAACAAACAATTTCAACAAATGACCAGACATTCATCCTTCAGACGAAAATTTTGACCTCAATGGATTGAAAAATATCGGTTAAATGTAATTTATGAACAAATAGCGCAAAAGTGTTGGTTGAGATCTTCGAGAATAGGTAATACCAAGTTGGTTGATAACTTGGCCGGTCAGTTAAAAACTACATTAGAGCAGGTAGTGTGGGCACTCATCAATAACCTTCGGTTCCTTCTGGGATTTGTTTTTTCCGGTACTACAAAAAACTGATCCACTGAGATCATTACAATACTTGAATTTCTTCACAAAAAATAAAACTTTGGATGGAGACGAAAAATCAGGGTGCTGTAAGTACAAAGAAAGAGAAAATACACAGAATTCTTATCAATACACAAGTTTTCTCGTATTTTTTTCACATGCAAAACTACAATGAAACAAAATAAAATCAACTCATCAGGTACAGACACTCAACTAACTAATGTTCCTTTAAGACTTATTGTAAGTTCAATTGCATCTCCCTGTCAGAAATTAGGCAAGATAGCTTTTGGAAATTTTGAAACCAATATCAGGAAACAGTAATAGTTTCCTAAAAAATACAACCCATTTCATAGATGAACTTAACGATATAACACTCAGTGATGGTGATGTTCTGATGAGCTTTGATGTTGAAAGTCTTTTCACGAATATTCCTGTTGATAAAACTCTTCAAATTGTCAGATCCAGGTTGGAAAATGACTCAACTTTAAAACATCGAACAACGTTGGATGTTAGTTCTATATTAAAACTTTTAAGATTATGTATAGACAAAACCTATTTTCAATGTGGAGATGATTTCTATTAACAAGAATTTACATGGCTATGGGTTTCCCTTTATCTCCCATCTTCAGTAACATATATATAGAGTAGTTTGAAGAATCTTTTGTTGAAACTTACCAGAATGGTCCCAATTTTGGTGGAGATACGTTGACGATATCTTTGCTGTTTGGAATAGAAACCATGTTGACTTGAATGCTTTTTTGAATCATATCAACGAGCGGGAGCCGACAATAAAGTTCACAATAGTGATTGAACAAGATGGTCGACTCCCTTTCCTTGATGTAATGTTGGAGAAGTCATCAGATCAATTTGATAACACATACAAATAGATATCTTCACTATACATGGACTCATCAAGCGAGTGTTGAAAAAGGTATAATAAATTTCTTTTACAAAAGAGTTAAAACGATATGCAATTCAACTGAAAATTTCAATAAAGAAAGATAAGGCTTATCCAGATTCGTTCATAAATTCAATGATAAATGCAATAGAAAATAAAGAATCAATTAACCTAACCTAACCTAACCTAACCAAACGAACATGCAAACAGCTTCACAAATTCAACAACATCCAACTCAACAATTACCGACTCAACATCCACCGACACCTTTCACAACTAACGTTATACCTTACATTCCAAGACTATCTGAAAAAATAAGACAAATTGGAAATAGGTATGATGTTAGAACTACTTTCGAAACAAAAAATACACTGAGATCTATACTCACACATACAAAACCCAACAACAGTGAAGAAAAAACAAAAAATTGTATTTATGAAATACCTTGTTCTTGTGGTAAAACTTACATTGGGGAAACCTCAAGACCATTGAAAGTGCGTGATAATGAACATCGAGATTACATAAAAAATAGAAAATTGACAGGATCTAAATTGCCCCAGAACACATTTTAAAATCAGACGGTGAACATCGAGGGGAATGGAATAGGACAAGAATGATTACCAATGAGCCTCACTCTAAGAGACATAAGCTGAAAGAAAGAGCGTATATTCTCATATCTGGAGAGAATTTTATCTCGAATAGCTCCTTAGAAATAGACCCTACTTGGCTACCCATCTTGAAGATAAATTCGGAGAGCACCATGTATTACATCGAATGTTTCAGTTGTCAATCAACAACATTGACATTATTTTATATTTCAAAACTTCTTTGACATCTGTCGAAGAAGTAAAGAAATAAATAATCAAAAAGGAATAACTGCCAGTATATTGGATTTTTTTTGTCCATTTCTGAAGATGGAGGCAGATTCTGACCTCGGAAACGTTAAGATAAGTATTGTATTATTTCTTAACAATATTTTTTGATAGGCAAAATTGTTATATACAAGTAACTGATGAATAGAAGATTTTTCTTTGTGACAAATACTTCGATTTTTAAGCATTATCTTATCGGGGTAAACTGAAAAGTTTGCCCTTCTACACTTGTATAAAGGTCTCCATTATATTTGGTAACATCCCGACGCCGAAGGCGGAGGGATGTTACCTAAAATAACGTGCTTGAGGAAGTTGTGATAAAATTATGAGTTATTTATCAATGTTCGAGGGATATTCGGTTAGAAAATTTTTTGCAATTCGAAATAAATTGAATTACTGAAATGTCAAACAACTTTATTGTGTTGGTTGCTTAGCAATGTCATGACATAAGTGATAACTACCCGTGAAAACTATCCATGGGTAGTTATCAGTGTAGTAATGGTTTCATTGGTTATTTCGACACACATGACTAGAAATAGACAAATTTGATAGGATAATTTTTTTGGCAAAAAATTTTCAAATGAATCTTCTGACCACAAATCCTTCTGCAAACGTTTTGATTAAAAGCACCCTCCATACTAGAAAATCTAGTATTGATATTTTTCATGAATTCATCCTTTTTCAAATATTCCAATAACCATCTCGTGTTTGATAAACATTATTGGATTACGCTGTTCGTGAAACAGGTGCTACCAATATTTTTCAACCCATTTAGCCCAACGGTTTTGACTGAAGAATTTATTACTGAACAATTCAAAATATCTTTGAAAACCATTTCGGAAGTTTGCTGAGAGAAAGTATTTTTTTTCCATTTGCTTTTGTTGTAATTCCATAAAATGGTTTGTTATTACCTCTCTTTTCTTTGTAAAGTTGGTTTTGAGAAAACATGTAAACATCAAGTTTTTTAGAATCAAGAAGGGTTTCATTGGTTACTTTTTTCCAATTTCATTGATGAACGATAAGGCTTCAAACAGTTTGATCTTTTTAAAGATGATATCACTTGGTGATCGAAACACGTGTCAAGTTGTTCAAATAACTTTGGTGTTGGGAAAAAACTCCAGTAATATTCAGAAGTATTCATGCCTAGCCCAGATCTATTCCATTGAAATATCTTGAGTAATCATTTATACACACATTGATTAAATTTTCAGAAGTCTGAAAAAGATTTATAAGAGAAGCGGTGTCTTACATTTTGATGCGCGTTTTGGAAAAAAAATGTATTTTTTGCACATATATGAAAGTACAAATCCAGCATGTTGGTTATTCAATTAATGATATCAAGTCAATTTGTTTGATATACCCTCAACAAAAACCTTGTCTGAATACTGTATCGAGAAGAGATACATACGTACTAGAAAATGAATATTACGAAACAAAATCTCAGAATATTCATCCCTTCCAACTGCCAACACCATAGGTTCTGGTAAATACCTGGCGAAAAACAACTACTTCCCCAGCTAATACCACGCTGGACATTGAATTATATCCGACAGATACCTCACAGAGGATAATCTCACAGATGTTACTCATTTATCTAGTGTAAATAGTTCAGTTGAGGTAGTTGGGAGAGATGAATATTTTAAGATTTTATTTCAAAATATTTATTTTCTAGTTTTCATGAAAGTTTCTCATTCATAGACACTGGAGACTGATCAGTTTGTACAACAAACATTTTATTCATTAATGTTTATGTATGACAGAAGCAAACTTCTTTTTAATATTATGTAACATTTGAGTTGAATATCTTTCCAGATGACTTCGTATCGAATTAAAAAAATAACATTGACCTACAGAACTTTGTCATGTCATCAAGATTGAAATGGTCTGTTTTAAATCAAACTGTTATATATTTTCATTACCTTTTTATTTCGAACAAAAAACTACACACAGAATATTACTTTTACAGATAAGTGACAAGGTTGAATGTTACACTGCTGCATGCGGAATTAATGAAGTGATGATTCAAGTAAATACAGCATTCACAGTTGACAATATGCATATTCATAGATTGATTTGAATTGTTTTATGTTTGCGATGATGGGAAACATTTGAATAGAAGGTTACTACAATATCCCACAAGCTAATAAATATTTACGATCTTATTTGTTTTGTTTACATTTACCTATGTGGTTTTTTAGGTTATCGAAACCAATTTGAGGATGTGCTAAAGACACCAAAGATGAAATAAATACTCATTAGACTGATCTGATGAAAGGGATTATATATTTCATAGGAGATATCTGCCACAAATACGAGTTCAAATTTATTAATTAGTAGCGACTTTCCCGGCGCACACGCCAAATAACTGACTTTTATAGGCAAATTTTTTGATACTTGGGTTACATTATTTCAATAGGGTTCTTTTATTTTTTCTAAAATAAAATTCAGCACGTGTTTTTCGCTCATAATGTATGTTTCTATTCATGAAATAATTTTCAAACTTGGACGAGAAGAAATCAGACAAATATTTTCTTTTAATATATAGTTTAGATAGATATAACAGGTTTTTCTGGACGTTAGGAACGTCATACAGAGGGTGAGTCAGAGTAAGACCGACAAACTCCGATAACAGATTCCTCACCTCAGTTCGAGGTGAAAAGTTTCTATCAAGGTATGTCCTAAAATGCATCCCCTCTGAAATACAGGGTGTTAAAAGTACGAAAAAAATCTAGATGATTTTTTTTCTCTGAAACTCTTGGAGACAAAAACGATGGTATGTAGTCATTGTTTTCCTCATATTTTTTTGGACAACTGAATTGACAAATGAGCATTTGACATCAGTTAGGCTCATCGATACTTAACCTGAAAGTTATAACATTCCATTTGCCAAAAAGTTAAGGTTTCTGAGATATTTGCGATAAACTGAAGATATGTTTCAATGTTGGGAGTATTCATAAGATACTACAGTATCTTATGAATATCATCAGAATGATACCGACAAACTCCGTTTTTTTATTTGTTATATGATTTAAACGAATTTTCTTTGGGTAACTGATAAATGAGCGTTTGACATAAGTTAGGCTCATCGATTTTCAACCTAAAAGTCATCAGTCTATGTGTCTAAAAGTGAAGGTTTCTGAGATAATTGAGAAAAACTGAAGACATGTCCTGAGTATCAACGTATGCAATAATCGCATAATGCTAATTTCTTACAACATATCGGAATATTTGTCAACTCTCAGAACATTTTTCAATGTAGACAAAATCTAAAACATAATTTGGGCGATTCAGAATTCCAGTTTTTCATTCATTATATCATGTGATCGAACCGATGACGTGGATTCACTGATATGTTACCATACTTTCTTGCATACGATTGTTTTGACATATCGACAAACAAATCTAACTTTAAATTCATAATACTCCACTCAAATAAGAGTTTAGATCTGAACCCATTTTTGCGGAAAAACGAAGGTAAGTACTCTTGATGTGTTGAATTTTATGTTTTTAGAGCCTTTTCTGATTGGTTTATTGAGGATAATTAATCCATTCAGCATATGGTTTTGAAGAAGGACAAGAATAAAAAATGTGTGTATTTTCATGCATTGCCCAATAGCATACAAACTAGTCTGGAAGGTTCGACTTTGCAATTAGTTATCACGAATCGAAAGAAAAAAATTAAGAAACAATAGAGCCAATTGACATAGTAAGCATCCTCAGAACCAAAAAGCTGAAGCTGATGAAATAATTGAAAAGATGGTTCGGATAAGTCTGAATTAGACCGTCATTGTTTCCGGTAGAAACAAACTGATATATCGATTCTTACATCAGACATGATTGACAGTAACCCAAACAAGTTTGTATTGTTGTCAAGTCATGTGCCATCATTTCAGTCAGTGAAAATCGTGTCAAAATGGATTATTCATTTGAAGAATATACAGATATGTATTTTGTTTATGGTAAAACAGGAGGAAATCCAGAGCCACTGCTGAATTATATCAGAATAGATATCCAAACAGACGTCAACCACATTTCACTTCTTTTATTGCTGTGCATGGACGATTGAAGGAAACAGGGTCTTTTAAATTCAGTAGACATCATTGTGGTATGAATACAACAATAGATAATGTTTCAGAAGAACACATGCTTGAACAATTAGCAGCAGATCCTTCTACGAGCACTCGGGCCATTTCGTACAGTTCACAAGTGTCATAATCAACAGTAATTTGGGTAGCACGTGAACAACCATTGTACCCATTTTGCCTGCAGAAGGTGATGGCCCTAGATGCTGGTGATTATGGCCCTCGTAGATTATTTTGTGAATGTTTTCAGATATGTTTTATTCAAGGATGAGGCAAGTTTCACAAGAGAAGGGTATTTCAGTAGTAGGAATAGCCATTTATGGGATGAACAAAATCCGCATGGAATGTTTCGAAAAGGCTACCAACAGAAGTTTTCAGTCAATATTTGGATAGGAATTATCGAAAATCATTTCGTTGGGCCATATCTTCTTCCTACCCGTTTGAAAAGACGGAACTACCGAGTTTTTCTTGAAAATGTTTTACCTGTGCTACTTGAAGAAGTACCTCTATTGGTTCGTCAAAGGATGTGGTTTCAATATGACGGAGCACTGGCCCATTTTCAACGAAGAGTTCGTAAATTTCTTGATGAAAAATTCCATGATCGTTGGATAGGTAGACGTTGTCCCATACACTGGCCTGCACTTTCTCCGGATTTAAGTTCACTAGACTTTTTATGTGGATACCTTAAAACTCTGGTGTATTCGACACCTGTTGAATCTGTTGAAGATTTGAAGGTGAGAATTTTAGCAGCATGTACATTAATACATGATACACAGGAATATTCCAAAGCGTGCGACAGTCAATGGTACAGAGATGACAAGTATGTATCGAACAAAATGGTGGTTCATTTGAACATTTACTTTGAGCCTTTTTTGTTTCTATGTAATGTACCCTATAAACCGGTTCTAGCATTCGAGTAGATATTAATATACAATAATTGTTTTTATTCACCAGAAACATGATGATTGGAAAATATTATCCTCGATAATTCAATATGAAATGACTTTGATAATGATACTCTAACATTAAATTTAACAAATTTAAAGTACTTTTTCCCAGTTTTTCGCTTCAACTCTCATCTAACAGGAGTATTGAAATTTGAGGCTGGGTTTGTCACTTGATGTTTCAAAATTAATAATCATTATGCAAAAATGTATGAGGAATAAAAAAACGGAGTTTGTCGGTCTCAATCTGAGACCCCAACATTTAAAAAGGTTCAGGGGGTTGACAATTATTCCGATATGTTAAAAGAAAGTTGCATCATGCGATTATTGAACACAGGATGTTATGTCTCTTCTCAGTTTTTCGCAAATATCTCAGAAACCTTCACTTTCAAGCAGATGAAATGTTATGACTTCTAGGTTTGAGTATCGATGAGCCTGATGTCAAATGCTCATTTGTCAATTCAGTTGTCCAAAGAAGATATGACCACATACCATCGTAACTACGCTACTGGTTTACGAAAATTAAAAATGATAACTTCAAATGATCACGTTGATAAACCTTGATTTGTACACCAAGTTTGAAATTTTTTTCTCCAGGAGTTTCAGAGAAAAAAAAATCGAAATTTTTTTCGTATTTTTGACACCCTGTATCTCAGAGGGGATACATTTTAGGACATATCTTGATAGAAACTTCTCGTCTCAAAATGAGGTGAAGAAGCTGTAGTCGGAGTTTGTCGGCCTTATTTTGACTCACCATGTATATTCAGATGCCCCAGTTGTTATTTTTTGCCATTCGTAACTGGTGAGGAAATCAAGATGAAAAAATAAATTTAATATTTTTTTTGCAGAAACTAAGTATGTCTCTCACTTCTGTGTCTTTTGCATGAAATATATTGTTGTATATCGTGCTCTTAAGAAAATAACGCCACCGCTAGTAAGGCGATAGACATTCGAATAATAGTTGAAGTTTCAGTTGAACATACGAAAATATCTACATTTAATATAAATTTCCACGAAATAAATAGGTCATCAATCGAACAAGTGATATGATACAACAGGGGTTGACAAGTAATTTTAGGTGGGGTCCGGAAAATTTTTACGAGGTCCAGAAAAAAACAACTGGTAAAAATTAAGTGCTATCTATGTATTATTTTGGTTTCAAATGAAAATCTCAATTATAAAACACAAGACCTGAAATTATTGTGAGAAATTACACCGACGGACTTTAGCATGTTTTTTCTAGTTTGGTTCTCGAGAGGAACAGCAAATTCGAAGTGTGTCGTCTAGGTGGGCGTCTGTTAATCTTGAACGATAATTGTTTTTCAAAAAATTAATCTTTGAGAAAGATGTTTCACATACCTACATATGTCGTGCCAAATTTATACCTAGATAGTTTCTTGAAATTTTCATATTTTTCCGGAACATGTTTGGTCCAAAATTCTTCAGTGGATACCGTTTTATATATTTTCAAAGACACATCTTCTTGCAAATCAATTATCTCTATTTGAAGTGATGCCTATTGCAGTCACATCTGTCCAAACACTGCAATGTCTTCTTCAGAGTTCTTTTTATATTAAAGAATTGCCGGAATATGAATAAATTTTCGTTTTGCAATATCTTTTTCAAAGATATCCAGCTTGTGACGAAAAGCAGAAACGTTTTGTATCAGATCACATATTAATTTTCCATTTCCTTGTGATTCTGTTTGGGCGAATTTGAATATTTCAAAATATGTTTTTAAAAAGCTACGACCAGCATATTACGCTTGTTTGTGCTTTCTGGCTCCCTCCGTATCTAAGTTTTGCAAGAAGGTTACTTCTTCCTTTATCAGCCAGAAACTTTCAATAACTTCACCTTTACTTAGCCAACGAACATTTTTTCGTGTTGCAGTTGAGTCAGAATACGTTGTCAGAATGAAACTCCTTGAAATGTCGGTGCGGAAGAGCAGAATGAGATCTCATAAAATTAATCAACTTGACCGAGCTTTCCGTCACTTCTCTCAGTGTAGCACTAACTTTTCCACGAAGGGCTGCCTGGTGAATTATGTACTGATACAATATTAGACCTGAGTCAATATCCCTGATTCTCTTTACTACACCTTTTTTTTGCCAATCATTTTTATTAAGTACCCGTTCTTTTGTCAAACTCCAATCTTCATGCCACACAATAACTACGGTAAGAACCCACTTCCCGAAAATACACTGAAGGATATATCCTTCTAAACCTTAACCTTAAACCTTCTTATTACCACTTAGGGGCTAGACCACTACACTCTTTATATCTCTGATAACGGTCTTCCAAGGAGCAAGTGACTTTGCATGGGAAAGATCATTGCCTGAGTGGACTGCGTACAGGTTGGATCGTGCTGCTGAAGGCTACTTTCCCATATCCCACGCATGTAAGGTCTTTCCTGTTATGTATTACACCCTCCCGCACGATCTCGAATCAACATTGCGGCACAAATTGCGAATTCTAGAATAAACCAAGTATTTACCATACCTTAAGTTCAATCATAAGTTGTTTACATTTATATCTGTGAACCCGAAAGTATACTTCTGGGCCATAAGCCTGTAATCACCATCAGCTTGGCGTGTTTAAAGAAACAATACACTTATCCTCAAAGTGGACTTATATTTACCCAATAATTTAGTTCCAAAGTAACCCGTTTCAATCAACGACTAGATGTTACACAATGTCACATGATTCATCAAATGCTATGGCGTAGCAAGGTGCCTTTTACAGAAGTTCAAGAAGAGTGTTTTTAATATATCAGCAGCAAAAATTTACGTTCTTCGTGTATTACTTCTCGCTGATAATGAAATATACATTTTTTTCACATATTTTGTGCTTTTTTTTGTGAGAACTGAGATTGAAGGTTTCCTTTACGAGTCTTACTGCCAAGAGGAAAGTTCTTGTGAAATGGCTGATGAGTTGTTTCGTAGTGTTGCTTCAAATTACTACTCTTAACAATAGCGACAGTTTTATTGCATATAAGGTACATTGGAACCGCTTGACGCCTATTAGGCAGCGTAAAACAATATTGTTCGGTCCATTCTGGCAGAAACTTCCTGTTTTCACTGTCCACTTCACGCTTTTTAGAATCCATATTAGCATAGGTACGAAAATATTATGAAAACGCAAAAAACCACATATCATATGAATGGCTGTTCCGCGGTTTGCGCTACGAGTGACAGTCTGCTTACCTCGCCCACACGTCCGCATCCCCAATTTTGATACTCGCTCGCACTTGTTTCAACAAAACACAATAGTGGCAAGCGCGCACAAACACATACATACAGGGTAGATAGGAAACTAATAAAAACCAACCATCAGTTGTAGGTACTTGAAAAACAGGTTGAATAAAACAACTTGAAATAAAATAAGTACATACTTCGTTGAATTCTATGTGGCTTAAAAATATTATTTCAATTAATAAAGGTATAGTATACCTTATCTACGTACTAATTTTTATACTTGGTATATAACACATTACAATATTTGGCAGTCCGATGTTTGACTCCTCGCGGTCCGCAAACGGACCGTGGTCCGCCGGTGCCGACCATTGCGATACAAGCTTCTGGAGTGTTAATCTGTTCCAGAAAATGACATAGGGAATTGAAACATTTCCGAATATAATTAGAGCACAAACAAATTTTATTAAAATTCTCATCATGCTTTGTTATTGAAAAAAAAATATAATTCGTTCACGACACGGGTTATCATCATTCCAACTTTTAGTTGAAAACAAATTGTTTCATTTCTACTCCATTAACAACCTGTTGTTTCCTATGCAAACCGCACAGAAATAGATAAATCTACAAATTCAAGTGTAAACAAATTTGTATAAAGGAAAAATTACTTTTATATGATTTCCGTTGAAAATATGGCTTCAAGCCAAAAAAGTTTATTTATATTCTAAACTGGAGCACTGACAATTTCTAATATTTTGATTAAGCGTAGTTTTTAGAGCAGAGCAATATAACTGAAAACTGTCTGTAGATAATTGGTGGATATCACTGTTGACTTACTATTAACAGAAAGTAAAAATTTCATTTCAGAAATTGTTAATGACAACTTTGCATTTTTCGAGAGAGATGGTACTGAAAAACGCAAGAAAAAAAAAGGAAGATGGATTTGTTGTCGACATCTGTAATACTGCCCTTTTCTAAATTGAAAGTGTTACCATCCAAGTATCCAAACATCTTCTAATTCACGGTCAACACTTGATGAAAATGTCAATACATATTTAGGAAAAGTTATTTCAAATTATGCGTCAATCAATACTACCGTTCACAAAATACGTAAGACCAGTTCAGTTCAATTTATTGACACGATCATACTTCTATACAGTGAATTCCTTTAATGTCTCCCCCTTTTACTCTATGAACGGGTCAACTCAAAAAATTTAAATTCGGGATAATGAAATTAATGCATAAATACTTTATTTTGAAGTGAAATTGACACATGAAACTTTGAAGATGGCGACTGGGCGCCATCTGGTATCTCTAAAATGGTCAATTCTCGTCCATTGGAAAAAAAAATTTAAGCAATTTTTATTTACGGTGCGACGCTTAACTTTCATGAGACTGAAATGATTTTCAATGAACTTTTTCTGAATCGTCCAATCTGTAGAAAATATTTGAGGGAACTGCATCCAAGTTCACAACTACCAGTAGTGTACACAATAAAACGCCCCCAGGTCATTCGTCCATTCCGGAAGAACAGCAAGTGCAAATAATTGGTGAGATGGTAATAAATCCTAAACAGTCTACCGTCGCGAATGTTTGTGAGGTGTCTCCTTCTACTGTGTGGAGACTTTTGAAGAGGAGTAGGTATCATCCATACAAAATTGATGGTACACCAATTAACTGAAGATGACGCTGATCGAAGAACAGAATTCTGCAAAATCATGACGGAAACCATTGCAAGGTATCCTACCTATCTCCACAATATTTGTTTTAGTGACGAATGTACTTTTTTTAAACGGCAAAGTTCACAGACAAAAGACAAAATTGCTGGAACCATATTTGAATATGCTGGAAACTACTGTTGACCCTCTCATCACTGAAATGGTCGAAGCGAATCCTAATAAATTCGATATGGATATTGTATTCCAACAAGATGCAGCACCACCACGTTACTTCAGACTAAGTAACTATTTGGATACTACTTTTCCCGGTTGTTGGATTGGCTGAGGTCCTACAGAATGGCCAGCCCGCTCGCCAGATTTGACACCTTTGGACTTTTTTATGTGGCTATTTGAAGCAAAAGGTGTACGAAACTGAACCTTCTTCGATATTGGATACACGGCAGAGAATAAAAAATATTTGTAGAGATATTGACGTTACTGTGTTCGAAAATGTTCGGCATGAAATATCGGATAGGCTGTTCATATGTCAAAAAGTTCGAGGCAACCATTTCGAGCATCTTTTGAACTGACCTCAAGCTTATTACCTCATATTATGCAGGTAAATGTCAATGTATTCAGGCAATTATTTAAAGTTTCGTCATTTTGTAGTAGTTGAAGATATTGAAATTATATTCTAGTATTCTGAAGCATTTGTCAGGAGCTTCAAAAAGATGTGTCACAAGACCCCAGATGGCGCCCTGTCGCCATCTTGAAAGTTTCATCTGTCAATTTCATTTCAAGATAAAGTATTGATGCATTAATTTCATTATCCCAAATTTAAATTTTTTGAGATGTCCCGTTCAAAAAATAAAAGGGAGGAGACATTAAAGAAATGCACTATATACTTTATATAGTGCATTTCTTCATGAAATCCCAAAAAACACATTCATTTGTATTTACAATTCTTGATGCCAATTTTTCGGTGATTATTCCTGCCTTTTTCAGGGTCTAACTGTAACGAAGAATGATTATGACAACTACATGACGTTCAGATTTTCCATAAAAATCTAGAGAAGTTCTTTCGTTATAATATGTGGTGCATATAAAGATCGGTAGAACAAAGATATGAAACTTGGGCCTGGGGCTTGAACCATCGACTCGTATTCTAGAATTATACTCTACGGAGTGTTATCAGTAACAAATGTCATTGGCTAAACATTGACAAGTCAAATTTGCCAATAGCTTGCAATTCA
>NW_019289686.1:0-19777 GCF_000500325.1 Leptinotarsa decemlineata
GTCCAATTATTCAATTAGAAACTGCTACATTTCGGAGTTTGTAAAAAAACAATTCGGAGAAGTACTATGCCTTTTATTAGGAAAATAAACATATAAAAATTGAACGAAACATCTATCACAACAACTGTTCAAAGTGATGACCCCCAACAGTAATTCAAGCTTCTGCTCTCCTTATCAAAGGATTCCGCACCCGTTGAAAAATGCCCGGAGTGTTTCTTATTGTTTCGCAGCAAGCTATGATGTGATCCCTCAATATTTCCTCGTTTTCAACGGAGCTAGCATGAACTAGTGATTTTAGGTGTCCTCAAAAGAAAAAATCGACGGAATTGAGATCCGGTAACCTCGGGGGCCAATGCTCAGTGCCTCTTCTTTCTATCCATCGTTGGGGATATGCTACGTCTAAAAAATTTCTTGCTATCACACTGAAATGAGCAGGTGCTCAATCATGCATAAACCAAGAGTGATTTAGGAGACCAATGGAAACATCTTCCATATGTTGGGGAAGCTCGTGTTCTGAAAAATGTAGGGAAGCATCTCCATTCAAACGTAAGGGAAGAAAATAGGGCCCAATTAAATAAGCCTCAATTATGCCTACCCATACATGTAAATTATCTTCCGCCCAAAGGTGGTTGCTATGGAAGTTCATGATAGCATTTCTTGAAAAATTAGCCTCATCTGTGAAGGGGATTTTCGATAAAATTTGCGGATGTTGTTCGACTTTTCTTTGAAGTTATTGAGCAAATTCGATACGTGGTTGGAAATCACGTAGCGTGAGTGCCTGGACACGCTGAATATGATAAGAATATAATTGCTGTTCCTTTAAAATTCTGTAAACTATCATGTGACTCAAATTTAAAGTTTGACTAATTTTTCTTGTACTTGTCTCTGGATGTTCACTCATTTCTTCGAGAACCGCCTCCTCCAATTCTACAGTTCTTGTTGCCCGTGGCCGTCCTACTGCAGAATTGGTCAATTATTAGTTAAAAATGTGACAGCGAACTTCTATTTTTATAAACAAACTTTCATATCATACTCGATTTGATTAACTTAATTTGCTATAAAGCAATATGCATCGATATAGAAAATTGTAAATATCTCGAAAACAAGTTTTCATTTTTAAATGAAATTATTGAAATTATTAAATTTCATCTGTCTACCAATGGTAGTATTCATTTCTCAACACTTTTTCAATAACAAAGCAGAATTTTCATTAGGTAAATCTTATTATTTGATTCAATCGACTCAGCACTTCATCATCAACAAACAACAAAGGATCAATCATTACCAATGAGCATATTAATTCCGTCAGTGATAATAATATCGGCTAGATATGGTAAGATTCTCCGAACTAATTTCATGGCAATTTTACCGAGCAGGACATTGATCTAGTTAGTCGTGGCTTTGGATAGTTCGCAATTCCTATTTGCAGACGTAATAGGACTGAGCTATTAATTTATTGGTTAAGAGAATTAACGTGGGCATTTCAATCTTTGGCGGATGCGGTGAGTAACCGACCGGATGCTGGACGGCCTTCGAGATTTCTTCTGAGCCAAATAGGTGTAACGAGTTGAAAAAATTGTGTAAGCATGACCAATCATATATGTACTTACAGTTCGGGTGTAATTGTTGAAATGAGCCTACATATTGCAGTACATCTGTTCTGTTTAAAAACTGTTTTTACCGTCAATCAGTCGGGGTAACTCATGGGGTAACACATATTCGACAGATCAGATGGGCTATTATATGCCAATTTTGTTGCTTCTGATATTATTTTTCTATATTTGTGGTATCTTTTGTTTTGACAAATGTGGAAATACTGGTAATAAAAAAACTTTATTCTCATAGACACACTAATGTACAAAAATATTATTATTGTGAATATAAATATATATAACAAGAGAAATTATTCTATAATAGAAAGGTAGATGCTACATAGAGAAAGAGAAAAAAAGCACATGATAAAGTGATTCAGAGAAAATAATGTAATACAAACTATTTATTTATTGATTTATTTATTGTATATACAGAGTGTAACAACGAAAACTTAACTGAGCCGTTTTTGAATATAAAAAGTGAGATTCTTAAAAAAAACTTGGACACGTCCAGATTTTTTGTAGTGCGCACCCCCTCGAAGGGGTGCGTCCGACGACCCTTATTTAGNCTCGTTAAATAAAATTGATGTTCTATTAGCATTTTGGTCGTTGCCAAAAAATAAAGCAATAACTGAAACCCTTTCAGCAGTAGTTTAAGGCATTTTTGAACAAATAACAATACACGACCCGTTTAAACAAAACAATCGAACGATGTACTAACGAAGACTGGAAGAAGAGGAGTGGGTATTGATTTAAAAAAAGGGATTTTATTTAACAAAAAACTGATAAGAAGAGCTGCTCGAAATTTTTTTTATTCAGGCATACAAGTTACCGAGTGGTCTGTCTAATGTATTATCAACATGGCAATTTTAACTTCAAATTATCTCGAAAACTAATTGTTACAAAAATTTTCTTTTAACAAAGTTGTAAAGGTATTCGAAAGACCTTTGAAACAGGGTGCCACCTGACCTACTTTCCCTATCTAAATAAGGGTCGTCGGACGCATCCCTCCGAGGGGGTGCGTACTACAAAAAATCTAATCAGTCTGAAAGGTGTCCCCCTTCAATTAGAAATCGACGTATCCGAGCTTTTTTTAAAAATCTTACTTTTTATATTCAGAAACAGCCCTGTTAAGTTACACACTGTATTTTGAAAGTTACCCTTTGAACAATTACGAAATTTTTTATGGAATAAAAATTTCGATAGTATTGAAATGTGCCCCTCATTAATTGACAGTTTGAAATAGTTTCGATTTTCCTCACAGATCCTAAAGCAAGCTGCATACTTTGAATTTATTCAAACAACGTTGGAATGTCTATTAGATGCACTTCAGAATCCTCATAACAAACAACAATGGCAGATATTCAGATAATTGGGTGTTATAGAAAGTAAACATATTGAATCACCTGATAATCTTGAAAATGTCAATATTCTGTATTATTATTTGGTTAATGCACTGAGCAATGGCCTTTAATCTCGAACTGATACAGTAGGTAATTACTATTCAAATCCTATTGAAGACAACATTAGCAGCTTTTTGCATTTTTCTCAGGCAATTGAGGATCATGTTTCCACAACAATTCCTGACTGACAATATAAATATTAATGTGATTCTGCTCTGTTGTCCATATATAATCATACCCACCACTCATGTTGTGAATGAACATTTGAATTGTTGTCACTTTCCTAAAGCTTGCTTATATGTACTGGTCTCCAGCTTCCTAGAAAAACGTTCCCTGCATGTGGCTGTCAATGGATATCTCGCGAATACCGTCACTATAAACGCTGGTGTTACCCAGGGATCCATATTGTCTCCATTTCTCTTTTTATTGTATATCAACGACTCATTGGAAAAAACCAAGAATCAAATATATTGCTTTGCTGACGACAACAAACTTGTCTCGTCACTTCATTTGGATTCCAGGACATTGGCTACGGAGGCACATCTTCACCGACAGCAGGAGAGTAATCAGGTTCAATTCAATACCACAGAAACCCAGGCATCGGTTTTCTCCTAAAAGAAAAATGTCTCCGAACCGGATATAATAATGACAGGACAGACAATTCCGCTTTTCGATTCGATAAGTTTGTTGAGATAGATATTGGCACAATCATGGCGCTGGAAATGCAAAGGCTGCTTCTCAAAAGCTTGGAACACTGTTCCGAACCAGAAAACTATCCTATCAGGTTGATTAACCGCCTACCTACCTACCTACCGTTAATTAACCTGATAGGCTACTAAGATGACCTAGCCAAAGTGGTGGTGGAAAAAAAAATAAGAAAGTCTGCTAAGAATTTCCAATAGAACTGTGAAGGAGATAGCTGAGTGAATAGCAGCGAAGCAACTCAAGCCTGCCGCTTAGAAATCAGAGGGAGGACTGCTGGCAGCAGGTAGGAAACTGAAAAGTATCACAATTGAATTAGAGGAAACAAACGTCTGCAGCGAAGAATCCTGTGGGTGTCCACATGGAGATGAAAATGGGAGCTCATGTTAGAAAAATAGCAGAAAACACGGGGTAAGATATAAGCAACATTAGCAGGATGATGCCCAACGTTGGGGGCCCTCGAGAAAGTAGAAGGATTCTCTGCTCAGTCCCAAGTCGATCACGATCTATGGTACACCAATCTGGAGAAGAGCCATGGGAAAAAAGATATATAGAAATATATTACCAAATGTCCAAAAAAAGCAGCCATATAAAACAACATCAACCAGAGCTCTGTTGATGATTGCAAGAACTCCCCCAATAGATCTACTGGTGGACGAGGGAGCAATGGTACAAAACAAAGTACCATAAGGGTAAGCAAGGTCACAAATTATCGAAAAATGGCAACAATCTTGGGAGACAGCCGATTGAAAGGTCAACTGAGCAAGAAGACTGATAAGAGACATAGAATCATAGATGAACAGAAAATGGGGAGAGGTGAATCATTTTCTCACACAAGTCCTAACGGGGCATGGGTGTTTCAGGCGTATCTGTTTAGGTTAAAAGTGAGTGACACAGAAGAGTGCAAGTATTGCGGAATAATAAACATGGTAGAATACACAATATTTGAATGCATATATTGGGAAGAACAGAGAAGTTACGCAGGAATGACGACAGGAGAATTATCACCGGAAAACATGATAGGGAAGATGCCCAAAAATGTAGAAAACTGGGAAGCTGACTCTCCAAGACCATCCTGACGAATGAAAGAAAAGAAAAAAATGAATAACGATGAAGTACTCAAGAAAAAGGAAGAACCCTGCTATTCCGAAGTTATGCACGAGGGTGGTTCCACAGTAGTCTGCTTGATTCATGAAAGGTTCTTTAGTCGGTAGAAATTCGACACTATCTAGTCACAGGGCGACCTCTAAAAAGATTTTTCCACTCGCCGAAAAAAAACCCACCCAGGTAGGTTATTACCTATAATTACCTGTTATATGAAAGCAGTGTTGACCAGTTGCGGCTGCTACTGACGAAATTTTCGGTAAATTCCATCAATTCTGTCATGATAGGATCCTGCTATGATGGTTTGGCCCTGTTGCAGAAAGTTATAGAGTATGACACCAGTCGCTGACCACCATACAGTAATCATTTTAATCATGGCCTTTTTTTCGTGGATTTTCGCCTTTGGAAAGTACCTGGGTAGCTAATCAAAATCCAACCACTGTCCTAAACGTCTCCTATTGTCGTAGATGATGCACTTCCTTCATCACACGATCCAATCCAAAAAAGGATCGTACTAAAACAAAGAAGAACATACTTCGAAACGTAACAATTTCTGTCGATTGTTCAAATCGTGTGAAACCCACTTGTCGAGCTTTTTGACCTTTCCAATACATTTCAAACCATCAAAAACCGCAGAGTTCTTCTGCCATCCCACGCACCGTTTGTGATGGGTCAGTCTCTACCAGGATCCTCAAATCTTCGTTCTGGATTGCTGTAGGTCAATCACATCGGGGATTCTCTTCGAGCCTATTATCTCTGGAACGGAATTTTGCAAACCAACGTCGGACAGTGCGTTCATTAACACTATAATTGCCAAATGCCTGGTTGACGTGTTGGTTTGTTTCGGCAGCACTTTGCTTCAATTTTAATTCGCAGAGAGGAATTGTCCGAAAATGGCTCAACTACATCATATAGAAATAAGCTGAAGAGGTGAGAAATATGGAGGTGAAAAAAATGAACAGCATCAATGTATAGAGTATAAACTTCTCTTTGATCAGAAGGATTGGAGCCTCTGGAGACACCCTACATTCTGTTTCATGATAGAGGGGCATTGGCAGATCAAGATGTTCAGAGGATGTGGTGCTGCAGGTTTTTCCGGGTTTTCCTGCAGCTGAAAAAGCGACAGCGCCACTGGAATCAATAAAGTCATCCCGGAGCGCCAATTTATTTTCGTTGTTTCTTAATTTCATGATTTGTATTACTTTCTTCTTCATACCACCACACAGTAGAATAAATATTTATTGAGATATGGAGCTACGAAAACATATGATATTGAAACGGACAAAACTTTTGTACAACCCAATATGTTTTTGCCAGATACAATCTGGATAAGTTGAAATAAAAATAAACCATTCCGTAGCGAATGACGGCTTCATGTTTTGAAATTATAATCATTACTTCGCAGATTGAAACCGCAAATCGAGCTGCCGAACACTCGAAGGTCGAAGAAACGTGGCTTCTTATCTCCGATCTGCGAATTATACATTTAATGTAAATTTAATGCGAATTATGTTTTTTAATGAGTCTCGATGGATTTTTTGCAAGAATGTTCGGAGAATGGCGGCGTTTTTAATCGACATTGATTCCATTGTGAAACAGTTGAATGGTCTGAATTCGTAAAAATGGTACAACAATATGTAATGCGTTTTGCAATGTTTGTATATGAAGGAGTTCTTATCGGAGAAGTAAATTGTGACCTGATTGGTATTTGTTCGGTTTTGTTTCACGATTGGAATTGTGAATATTCTGTCGTATATGTTTCATAATTGTCGATAACTAACATAGGTAGGTTTTAACGGAAACTTGACTATCCCTGTAAATGAGAAAAAGACGTGTTATTGGGAATATAAAAAAACACGTTAAGATTTTTATCGGCCTTCTTTTTTTTATCGAACTTTTATTTATGGCGTAATCTAGACGTTCATTTTTACGCATTTTCAATAGTCCCGAAGTTTCACCAATATAACTTTGATAACTGTTTTCAATTCGTCTTATATTCTCAGATAGTTCTGGAATATAAGATGTTAGTTGTGAAAAGTGTCGGCAGTTGTTGAATTTGTGATGCTATTTATAGGTTCAATTAGTTTTCAATTGACTAGTATTTGTTTGTCATTGCATTCATCTTTGAATCTATGATCGAATCTATGATCGGATCTCTTTCAGAACAGATTTTATCATTGATACTACTTCATTGACATTTTTCAGTTTAATTGCGAACCTTGTTCTATTGATGACATATTTATCTATTTTGTGGAAATTCATATTGAATATAGGATGAAGAAAATAAATTCTGTTTAATTTCTACTGAGATTTTCATTTATTACAACCGATTTCGGTTTATTAAACCATTATCAAGTAAACTTACACATTTTGACAAATAATCTTCAAATATACAATGATACACTTGATGTCCTTCAGATACCTGCGGTAGGTAACTGACAACATTAGTAAACTATGTAAATATAATGAACATTTGAAAGCACATTTCAAGGAAAACAAAATATACATACATATCTATAGATTGTTGGGTTAGATCCCATTGAAGAAACACCAACAAAATAAAACTACCTCATAATCAGCTGTCACTATTATGCTTCTTCAATGATGACTTGAATTTGTTCATTGAATTGGATTCTTTAACGAATTGTATTTCATTGCCTCCAACAAATTCAGCGGTGTATCACTATCACTCCTTTTTATATGGCCGTAAATTCTTGATCAAGTTAGACCACTCAGCACTTCGATGGGTGTTCAAATTCGAAACCCCAGAAGGACAAACAGCCAGGTGGCTCGAAAAGTTACAAACTAACGATTTTGAAATTCGACATTGGATAGAAACAAACACGGAAACACAGATAGCCTCTAAAGAAGACCATGCCTGATATCTGGATGAAAATTTCGTTACCGCCAGGAGGATAAGGATACCCAGTTAACAGAAGAAAAACTTTTCACTAGATTCGACAAGGTAGCGGGCAGAGACTTCTTCATGGTCAGCTCTGTTGGGAAGATAAGCTCCCCTATCTCCTGCTGATTATGGTTCTATCTGTCCAGGAGGGTAGCAACCCTTGTCCTGGGATATTGGCAGAAGATGTGGGTAATCACCTGACCATAGTGTGGTACGGTCGTTAACAGCTTCCAAGGGTGGCACTACCTTCATGACAAGGCAAGATATCATTTTAGTGCAGAAGGAGGATCCTGTTTTGAAGACTACGGAAATGGAATGACAAAGGAGTGAGATTTCCAAGCACGGCCACCAGGAAAATGGTAACTGACTCCAATGGGACTCCATGTGCATTCGAGATGAACTACACTCTCGGAAATGGGGAATGGATTCTTGATAATCCTTCCAAAGACGTTATCTGGAATACACTCAAACAGCTCCACGATGATTGCACTGGAGAGCAATTTGGAGTAAATAGAACTTCAGCGAGAGTGCGTGAGAGGTAGTATCGAGTTAACTGCTGCTGAGACGTGGTTGGTACAGTGGTGTGAGGATTGTGACCTGTGTTTTCGAGAAAGGGTCAGAAGACAAGGCAAAGAGGAACGTTAAAGCTGTACCTCAGTGGTTACCCTTTAGAGAGAATCGCGGTTTATATTCTGGGAACACTTCCTATGAACACATCCGGTAACAAGTACCTTATGGTTGTGATGGATTATTTCTCTGAATGGCCTGAAGTAGTAGCCTTATCCAATCAAGAGGCTAAAACGGTGGCAGAAGCTCTGTTGCAAAGCTGATCGAATTCATTCTGGTAGCGAGATAGCCAACCTCCTTCTATATCATGAAATATGGCCACGATCATCTGCTTATTGTTAATTGATCGATTAATTTTCTCTTTAAGGTTGTGTGGTGCTAAACCAGTTGATATGTTCACAGACGAATCTGTAGAACAACTGCTCTGAAACTGCCAAACTCTGTTCTGCAGGAGGCTTCAGTTCTTCGAAAATATCGTTAGATGCCGCTGTACTGTGAGACTTAAAAATCCCATGACGGATTACAGTGTATAATATTTTGCTGCTCAGGTATCGGAACAAATAATCTTTCCAAGATTTAACAAACATTTCGATGTCACTTGTCATGTAGCAACGTTTTATGATCTGTAAAGTAAAAAATAGAAATATCACCAGATAAAATCTCAGGAGGTTTAACAACGTGAGAGAGAAATTACTTAAGTTGTATTTCTAGAGGTGTGGTAGGTCAGACTACAACACATACCGTAATATAACGTTCGCAATATTATGTCATAATAATATAATAGCTAGGCTTTATAGGAAAATGTCATTCAATAATATGCTAATTAAAATGCGTATTGTGGAGGACCTGAAACGAATAGTTTGGGTACAAGTCAGCGGCGTGCCTAAGATTATTGAAGGATGGTGAAATTTGACTTAAATATACAGGATGTATATGAGTATTTACATATTTACTGAAGTTACGCTAAACCCAACAATTTTTCTATTTTTCCATCTGATTGATACCGTAGATTGCTGAGGAGAGTGGTGTGATGCCTGCTACCTAGGACATTAAGAATTATTTTTTAGCTTTTAGTACATTATTATCTTCTTAATTTCAAAGTTTCACTCTAATGCCACACAGTTTCCGGCGTATTTTAACCTTCTACTCCAACTTGGGTGGTGTACCGCTAACGACATACCATTTAAAGCCACCCTAACGCCATACAGTTCTCAACACGATACAAAATGTTTAATTGGGTGGGAGATCTAGGCTTCTATCTGAGTTTACAAGGTTCTTTGTATATATTATGTTGTACTACTACTACTTAGTGTTCTACTATAGTGCTAGTCAAGTCCTGCCATTTGATACCCATATTCAGGTGGTTGTGAAAAAATATGGATTCACAGATATACCGAATTTATTATATTGCATTGTCATCAAAACTGTATGTGTGTAGCATACATCAGATCAATCTGTGGACAGGAAGGGGGTCAAACTTCAATTACTAAATCTGACCCAAACAAATAGATCAAGCTGAATCAAATCGTTTAAAAATTAAAGAATGTTGTACAAGCAGTGTTTTGGTTGAATCATTTTCCACTTTATGAATGAATGGCATTTTAGTAAAAATGTCATTCAATCTGCTAGGTTTAAGTAAATGATTTGTATTCCTTCTGTATCTGTAGAGTAGGGAGGGTGAGTGTAGGCCTACAGCACTTAGGCCACATGTGACCCATGGTACATCCTCCTGAGGAGTTGTCCTCCTAGGTCATCGTCCATCCTGTCCTTTCCAGGAAGGTGGACAGGTTACTGGGTGATATCTCCATCATGTCGACAGATGTAGGTGAAGACTCGCCGAACACACACTCTCTTATTGACGATAACTCCGCGTAGGACATACCTGAAAGTTTCATCTTCCTGTTCACACGTCCTGCATAGAAGTGTACCCACTAGCCCCATATTATGGAGGTGTTTCCTCAGTTGACAGTGGCCAGTCAGAAATCCTACTGTTAGGCGTTGGTTTTACCTGGTCATTGCCAGATATTTCTCCTGTGCCAGCTTCCCAGGGTCGCCCAGGGTGATCCTGGCAAAATTGCATCCTTTGATTTCATCCCATCTCTTTAGGAATTGAACATGGGTGTGACGTTTGGCTAGTTCCGCAATTGTCGAAGTCATCAAGCCGTAGGTGCCAAAATATTGTCTCCAAACACGTTATTTCCTAATGGTTGTTCAAACTTTTTTTCATGAAATATGACAAGTAATCATCACCTGAAATTAGTGACATCATTCAAGATATACCTTATATATTTATTGTATATATGAGAAACCTTCTTTGCTACTCAAAAGTTTTCAGCCAAAATTTTGGCAGACATAATATTTTTCATTGGTAAAAGTCAGTTGATGAGTTCTGAAAGTTTAAGAACTTGATCGGAACCTATTTTATTATTTTGCTTTATAATTTGTTAGAAACTTATTCGGTAATTTTGCTCGGCTGTTACCGAAACATTTTATTTCAGCAATGATCAGTTTTTGGAACCTATTCAGTTATCCAAAGAGGGTTAGCAAAAGGAATGTGTAGTGGACTCTCCTGATCCAGACCACGAAAATTTTGGAAAGTCTAATAGACGATGGAAATTCAAATGGACAAAAAACGCGACAATAAAATTTTGTGACGTTAGATAGAATATATACGCCGGTGTTTCGTCAAGTATGGAATACCTTCAAACCTGAAAGAGCATCAAGTGGCAACGTGATTTGAATTTACGAGTATGTGGATGGCCACACTGTATTCAATTTGGAATTCTGGCATGCCGTTTGAATTTCAGGTCATTAGATATCGAAATGGTAGCTCCCTATTTGGATTTTTCTGTGACAAGATTAGAGAAATAATGGTTACTACTGTAATTGATCAAAATACACGAATCAGTTCGATCACAACTGAGGTGACGTTTTGTATGTAGGAATCACACGTTAAAAAGTAAGACCTCGTTAGTTATTAACTCGCACAAGTTTCGACTTCTGAGGGTTGTCGTTTGTAGGGGTGCGATAGCTGGTTCACGGAAAAAACATATTTTAAAATTTTTTTTTTCAATAAGACGAATGACAGCGAAAGTCATGGCATTTGAAATATTCTTCGAATACAATATTTCCTCACATTCTTTTTCAAATATCGAAATACACTCCTCAAAAAAATTACAGGACCACTTTTTTGTAATGATGGTGTACAAGTTTCATTATAAATATAATAATGCGACCTTTGGTATTGGACAACAGAGGATGTTTTCGTCTCTTGGCTTTGGATTAGTATAGATAATATTTTTGTAAACATACCGACAGGAATGGAAAAGAGCATGGTTTCAAGTAACTACTAGTAAATCGAAGTCACAAGGTGCGGTTTACTCATTTTCTGGTTGGTGCTCCCTGTTTACGTACCATGGCAGGTGTTAGTAGATTTCTTTCTGACAATGATATCACTAGGACTGTCAGATGGATTGAAGGTGGTGTTCCTCAACGTCAGGTGGGTCAAAGGTTAAATGTAAGTCAATCATTGGTTTCAAGACTTTGGAATCGCTACTTACAACTAGAGACTGTCCATAAGGGGCTAGGTCAAGGGCGGCAGAGTTCCACGTGAGCCCTTAGACGCAGATTTTCAACAGCCACGGAGATAACGGGAGTAACGAGAACCTGAATTTTCTACCAGACAGTGCGAAATCGACTTCGGGAAAGTGGATTAAGATCTAGACTACCGGTCCAGGTAGCTCGACTACAACATGTCACAAAAGAGAAAGAGTGCAGTTCGCTTGGACACACAGACATTGGCGGGAAGTACCTTTTTCTGATGAGTCTTAATTCATTATTTTTGGTAATGATGATCGGAACAGAATATACAGAAGAAGTAATGAACGTTTTATTTTCTGCTGCTTATCTTCAAAAGTCCCATTTGGAGGTAGGGATTGATAATGGTGTGGGGTGAATGTACAGATCCGTCACACAGCAGACGCATGAAGGCATACTTTCATTTTTATGCAAGATGGGGCCCGTCCACACGCTGTAGGGATCGTGCGTTAGTACCTACAAGCCCACAATATAACATCCTTGGGATCGCTAGCTTGCAGCCAGCATCTGAATCCATCGAATCCCATCGAATATGTCTGGGATGAACTGGGAAACAGCATCCGAATTCGTCAAAACCAAACACCACTTTGGATGGGCTGAAAATCGCTATTCGAGTGGGGGCCTTTGCCTCAAGAAAACCTCGAGAGGCTCATAAGAACTATGCCCCAGCAAATCCGAACTGTGATTTCTGTCCGAGGAGGAAACACAAGATACTGAGCCATCGATTGTAATACAAAGAAAATTCTTTGTTTACTTTTGATTTTCAATAATTAAAGGGTTTCCATTTTAATTTTGGTAGTTCATTAGTTTTCTTAGGTATTCCCAATACACAACAATACATTTTTGAATAATTCAGTATGGATTTGTTAGGCATTTGCATTGCTTTTCAGAATAATATAACACATATATTTTTTTACTGTTGAACAAATTATAAGCTCATAAAGAAGTGGTCCTTTAATTGTTTTGAGGAGTGTATATAGGATTTGACAGGATTCTATAAAATACGACTGAAAAAACTTGGGGAAGGATACTTATCTCGGGTCGAAGGGTTAATAGTTTTGCAATGACTTCAGGGTTGAAACTTTTTCCCTCACCAACAAATTTGACGGTTTTTTGCATTTTTGCGGAAAGTTTTCACCCTGGCGGTTCTATCTCTGATGACCCACTTTTTATTATTGTTCTACTGAGTAAAGCATACCCGTCTCTATTATTTTAGATGCAACCCTCATCAACATCGTTACAATTTATTATCAGATATCGTAAATGATGTTATTTAGTTACTAGAATTTCGTAAGATTCAGTTTTTCTAGTGGGTTCTTTTTCTGTCGATCAGCATAAAGTAACAACAACAACTAGGAGTAACAATATTAACCTGAAAAGTACGGAAAATGTTAATGATTTGGTTGGCTTATTCTGTTGCATACTTATAACATCATTATCCTTTTTAGGATATAGTGAGCGGCGACAGCCAAACATCGAAATAACCACACCCCTTCATCTACGAAGCGTGTTTCAAATCATGTGAAAAATGTGAATATTTACTACATACATAGTATACCGGGTGTTGAGAAATCCAGACCATCGTGAGCCGTTCTTGAAATAATCGAAAAAAAAAATGAAATCGTTGATTTTCTTTCCTGGTATCTTTATTATACATATGAAGGCTGCGATATGCACTCATTTAATTTTTCACACGGCGTTTCGTTCACTCAAGGCCATCCTCATCAGTTTTTTTTAATACGGACCTGTGATGCATTGTTTTGAACCTTTGGTGTAGCAATGAATATTACTGGAGTTTTATCTCAACACTAAACAGTTATTTTTAATTCTTCGACACGTGTTTCAATCACCAAGTGAGGTTTTAAAAATAAAAGTAGATTAAACTTCCTCTTGAAGAAGATCACTTGGTGATTGAAACACGTGTCGAGGTGTTGAAAATAACGGTTCGGTGTTGGGATAAAACTTCAATAATATTAATTTTTTAAATACGGAAGGTTTTTTCATAGCAATTTCTGACGCCGTTTTCAATTTTGCATTCATTGTATACAAATAATGATTTTTTTTTCATGTTGCGTTTCTTCATTCAGAAATATATCACAGATCACGATATTATAACTTCAGTAATAATTTTCAATGTTTCGTATGAAATCACGTTACAATTAGTCCGGTCAAATTAGACTAAAAAATAAGAGTGAAGGTACATACATTTACAACAAGCTGCAAATGCGTGTAATTGTTCAAAACATAGTTGAAAATAAGATTTTAAAATTCCGAATGATTGCGATGTCTGGAATAAAATTTATTCGAGGTCAAAGGTCAAAAATCTCGAAAAAAATTGTTTTTTTCCGATTTTCAGGAAAACGGTGAGTTTTACCATAAAATAACTGTCGATAAAAATTGTAGATCATAAAATTTTATTCAAAAAATGTATCGATACTCTTTTTTCTTAGAGCCGCCGTTTCTGAGATACGACGAGTCAAATAGTTGTAAAAGTTGTAATCGTCATTATATGCATGAGACACGTATATACATCTCTGAAGTTGTAAATTGAGTAAAAATATTTTTCTATTGGTATATATAAGTATAAATATAAGAATATCAGGTAGAATGAAATCCAGTCCCTTAATTTGTACTCAAGTGTGACCTTGAGCCAACATCTGTCTCCCTGTTCAATTGTGTGCTCGAACTCCACCTGAAAAAACTATTTTCTTTCTAAAGTCAGGAAAAGCTCAAAGTGAAACCGAAATGTATTCGTCAGAAAGTGTATCTACTTTTGCAAAGAGTCAAAATCATATACTATTTTTACACGCAATAACTGGCTGTGATAAGACGTCTGCATTTTACAGGAGGGGTAAAGCAACAGTCTTTAAAATGTTTGAAAAACAAGATGAAATTCAATGTGCTGAAGTTTTCAAAAAAAGTAATTCGACTCAACAAGAAATTATCACCAACGGGATTCAGTTTCTTCTTTCTATGTACAAAGCTCCAAAAAAAAACCACCTGCTTGGATAAGTATCGATACCAACCTCCAACCTCAGTTGCTGCTCATCAACATCTATTCCGGGTATATTACCAAGTTCAAGTGTGGCTTGGTTATCAGCTGGACCCGAAAGACTGGGGTTGGAAGTTGGTCGACAATGCATTAGAACCTATTCAGACTTTACTACCACCTGCGCCGGAAAAACTGCTGAACACAATTTTTTGCAACTGTAAAAAGGGATGCAGCACAAATGTGGTTGTAAAAAGTTGGACTGTTGTGTTCTCTGGCATCTACACATTGTCAAGGTCAGTCATGTTCTAATGCTGGATCACCAATAATGATACCATTTGATACCAACGAGGAAACATGCGATACATCACTCTTGACGCAGTTCACTTACACCCAAGTTGAACATCAAGAAGAAGAAGAAGATCAAGAAGAAGAAGACCAAGAAGAAGAACGACAAGAAGAAGTATTTGAAGGTTATGACAATTGCTTTTATGATAGCCAACCCTTCCTAATATATTTTATTATGCAAGTTTTCAATTTGACAGAATCACAACAGACATGTGAAATAGGCCTACTGGGGAAACCACGTTAAAAAAAACGCGCTAAGTACACTACCTCATAGGTGGCGTGAAAACGTATGCATATAATGACGATTACAACTTTTACAACTTTTTGACTCGTCGTATCTCAGAAACGGTGGCTCCAAGAAAAAAAAGTATTGATTTTACTGATCTACAATTTTCATCTGAACTTATCTTATGATAAAACTTACCGTTTTTCTGAAAATCGCGAAAAACCAATTTTTTTCGAGATTTTTGACCTTTGACCACGAATAATTTTTTTTACAGACATCGCAATCATTCGGAATTACAAAATATTATTTTCAACTATGTTTTGAACAATTTCACGCGTTTGCAGCTTGTTGTAAATTTATGTACCTTTCAACGTCTAGATTGACCGGATTAAATGGACTGGATCAAAGTTGAAGGAACGGGTAACTTGAATCGCATGAGTTACGAATTTTTCGAAATTTCAGAGTGTAATTTCGAAATTTTTGATTTTTGAATTCTTATTACAGGCTTTAAATTCGGATTTTCACTCCTTAATAACCAATTAGGTACCCAATTGGAATTTCAGGTAAATGCAGGATTGCGAGAGGTATTATAATTTGTTGAAGATAATACAGGTCCGATTTAAAAAAAAAGGTGGCCCTAAGTGAACTTAACTTCGTACGAAGATCAAAATCAGTGTATATTTTAGGCTTCATGAAGTTCATTCAGAACAGTTTTTCAGTTTTTTTTTCTGTCATTTTTTATAAATATATTTCCGTGTGTGACCTGAGAAACATTTTCTCAGTTTATTTATGTTTTTCATCGATCCATTTTCTGATCTGGCTTCAAAGCGAAGATTTTCATGGTCCCATAGTTTTGGTCCAGTTGATGATTCCTGAATTTCTTGACACTCAGTATAGAGTCAGTCTCCTCCTGTAAGCGAGTTAGTTAAATCCTTCACGGAATTTCCAGGCCTGTCTCGATGTTCTTGATTTCATCAATGCCTCTGCATATCTGTGAGAATCGTGATCTGCTCATTTCATTGAGACCTCAAATCGATATTTTTTGCACATTGCAAATTGCATATGTAACATATATTTTTACATTACCAGTATAATTCGACCCATTTATTTTTTCCCAAAAGTTTTTCTGCCAACCATGTTTTTGGACTGACAAGTCATCAATTCTTCATGATTTGTAGTTAGTATCGTAAAGTTGACACTGAAAGTTTAAAAGTGGTCACACATTTCAAAATATTTATTTTGCATGATTCCTTACAGCACGGATAGCTTCCCACACTGTATTTTCATTATCTTGTCTCTTGTTACAATTCGTGAGAAAGTAATATTCGGAAAAGTTAAATCATTCACTGTATACATAATTATTCATAATTTTATACTCATTTTTCTCTCTCATTGTAAGTGTCACAAACTGAATTTTCATCAATAACAAAAGTTCAGCCACAACAAAAGAGAGGGGTAATCAAATCGTTGGTTGAGAGAGCACGGCGTATTTGTGAACCTGAGAGTCTTCCTTAAGAACTCAATTACCTGAAAAATGCTTTCAAAGGAAATGGTTACAGCGAATGAGAATCCGAGCGGGCAATATGACCAAGGAGTAACCCCAGTTAGGCTGGTCAAGGAAAAAGCTTTCATTACTTAGGTTAAAAATGTTACAAACCGAAATGGGATAATCTTAAAACACGACAGTAGGAGATTCTCCTACTCACGACGTGGAACGAATATTCGGGTCATCGAAAACTATCCAAGTAAACAAAGTCTAAGGTTAGTTTAGGACCTTGAGAACCTTTAGCAACAACCAGGGTGTACTGCATTTCCTTGTAGCTGCGGGTTGATCTGCTTTAGAACAACGTACAGTAGTAGTAATTTCATTGAAATCGAAAAGAATACGCGACGTAGATCTGGCCTTGTCATGTAAGTCGAATGACTCGGGTGCTGGCTCTGCGGTCTCATGTCATGTCAAGTTCATTCATTCGAGTACTCTGTTTATCCACTGAAACATTTTGTCTTTGATAATTTTACTTTCAAACACATATCTGCAAATCTGCCTTGATTTACCATGTGCAGATGTTGAATTATGCCATTTGTTAGGTTGGGTTAGTATTACTTGTACTGAGTAACCTTTCAATAAAAGTATTCATTGCCAAAGCCTCGGAACATTCGGGAAGGCGCGCCAGCATTATCAACCAACGACCACTCCCCACACCGTGGGGTAAATGATCATTGGGTCCGAGAATCATGTGCCCTGAGCAAGCACAGTGAGCCAAGAATGACAGTCTTCTGCATCTGTCCGGCTAAGATTCCTGCCTAAATGCGGCAAGCTGTTATAATTTTAAGATTTGAGAGTAGACACGGCATTATTCCACCAAGAACTCAAATAATCAGAACAACCATCATGACAGAGTAGTCTGGATAGAGTATGCGGAGTTCGAAGAGAAAATCTCGATATTTTATCCGTTTTTCCTCCTCTTTTCTGACGATATTCGTCTTGCCAGGAGCTGAAAACTCTACGACAAATATCGTCTTGCTCTGGTGGTCGAGAAGGGCCACATCAGGCTTATTAGCTTGTATGCGCCTCAGGGTGGGGAACGGATAATTTCAATGAATTCGGCACTTCTCATTCCCCACAACGGACTCAATATCCCCCGGAGCGTAGGGCAACACCGGTTTCTCGTCAATACCGTAAGAGTGCCGTAGATGTTAATATAACACTCTAAGGACCGCGTTTTGTCGATGGATATAGGCCGAGACCTTATATGCTGGACATGCTGATAGCAAGTGCATTAGGGTCTCGAACGCCTTGCGGTAGGCTCTGCACCTTGTGCCAGGAACCTCTATTCCCATCACGCGACTGCGGTACCCTGAGGTGTTGAAGACACCTTCTTGGCAAGCCGTGATGAACCCCTCAGTTTCCGATCCACTCGAGAAAAGCGAACGTTAGGCGCTTTGATAAGCCAAGGTCTCCAATGTTATTGAAGAAGACTCCATGCATTGGCTTATCCTTGTGTTTCCGCAGAAGTAAGTGAGTACTGTGACGCAACATACTCCACCTGCACGATAAATACAACACCTTCGTGTTTCTGCGAACAAAATTTAAAAAAAAATCGGTTGTTCCATTTACCTCTTTCATGAATAATACATAATATGCGATTCGTAAAGAACTGTCTTCTACGATACCACTCACGGGTTTGGCGGTGACAAATTTGTTATACATTTGAGTAAAGTAGAGTAATGCGATCTAGTTTCGTCTACTTTCAATTTCTTCGACAAAGCTGGGATGATGAAAGAGAAGAATGGTTTCACTTTCTTCTCAGACAGTCACGGTCACGATGATCTACCTCACCTTCTTTGGTGTGGTAGACCGTGCTCTTCTGTTATCAGGGTCAAGACCATGGATTTCTTCGAGAAGCAATAAGAAACATATTTTATTTTCATATCGTTGGATGCCATGGAAAAATCATCAAGGCAGTACCATAAGAGGTACGAACAAGATCTGTTTAATTGCTAATTAGAGAGAGAGATTTAAAGAAAACTGGTGAGTGAGTAAAAAATTATGAAGGATACTTGAAACTAGATCAAATATATAATATTACAGGTTGATTGGTTTTTGGAGCATGTCAATCACAATTCAGGCAAAAGTGGGAAATTTCGTTGTAAAATTTCAATTACGTATATAGTTCATGTAATTTTGTGAAATGAAAAAAAAGGGCCAATAGATAGCCGTTATTTTGAATATAACATTGGGTATAGCTGTCCTTGAAAGATAAACATATTCCATCGCAATATTTTTTGAAGACCTATAAAAAAAGAACAATGTGTAGTGACTTTTTAGGTTCATACTGTTAGACAGACGACGGGGTAGGGGACTTCAAATGATCATCTATATTTTTATGACGATGACGATTATGTTCAAAACGTTCTCCAACATGCCGAAGTATCTTTAGAGCAGTGGTCGCCAACCTGTCGATCGCGAGCTACCGGTAGCTCAGGAGGCAATTCTGGTAGCTCTCACAACGATTTTAATTTAAAAAATACCAACTGCAAAAATCAGAGAAGCTTCCAAAAATTCCACAAAAAAATCTAATTGTCATAATAATAAACATTAACAACGGCAACGTTGCGGTGAGCGATCTGCCGCTGACGCCATCAAACTAGAATCGGCTAGAACTGACCAGCCGGACCAGCGCGTTAGTGTTCGAGAACGATCTGGATTGCTTTGAACGGGATAAATACGCACGGCGCGGCGACATTGCGCTTAGTTTAAAACTGAACGCGTAACCAACGTCCAGCGGTTGGGTTAGTAGAGAACAACAAAAATAATATTATGGCAAGCAGTTGTAAGAAGGT
>NW_019289686.1:20123-59714 GCF_000500325.1 Leptinotarsa decemlineata
GGGTAGCTCGCTGTTTATTCCAAAATTAACAAAGTAGCTCAACACATTGAAGAGGTTGGCGACCACTGCTCTAGAGTAATTCAACAGCCCTCTTCGACATTTTTCTGATCTTATCAAAATACTAGTTGTATTCTAAATATTCAACTTCGGTGGGATCTCAACAAAAATAACATAGGCAGACAAATCTGTTGATTTCGTCGACAACTCTTCCATCCAAATCATATCAAAATACTTGTTGATGTATTCTGAACATTTAACTTCATATCCCCACAAAAAAGATAGGAAGACATGTCTGTTGACCTCATGGATCGTTCTTCGATGCAAATCTTATAAAAATGATAATTGTGTTTTGAATATTCAATGTTATTGTATTCCCACAAAAAAGAAGATAGAGAAGACTAATCTGTTTCCAGTGTCTTGGAAAATGATGATGCTGTATTGTAAAATAAATGCGTCATACGAAAAAAACCACCCTGTCGAGACATCAAGTCATCATCACCATATTATTGATCACTTGCAGTAAAATGGAACTAGAGAATATTGAACATGCTTGAGACAAAATAGAGCAGGCAACTAGTCTTCGACTAGTAAATCACACCCATCATTATCGATGAGTCATGTAATGTTTCAGACCTCTCAACACACTAAGAAGCAAAATGTATAATTTTCATAACCACCTTGAACAACTGCAACAACGATGATCCAAAATCGAAAAGAAGTAATGCAGCCGTTTTCAATGACAATTCAATAGTCACATTAATGAAGTCTTTTCTACGGAAGAGTATCGATTGTGATGATTTTCTTTTGTGTGATTATTGTATTTTTATATCCATCAGAAATCTTTTGGAGTGGGGGCAGTATTATTTACATTGGGAAAGTAAGATTTTGGTTTTCTACTACACCATCTTGATACAAAAAATGTGGGAATCTTTTAAAGAGAGAAAAAAAACAATCGATTTCAAAAAGAAAAACTCTATACTTAGATGTATAGATCATGCAAAGAAATAAATTTCAAACAAAAACTGGAGAGAAGCCCTCCTGAAACAGCTACTTTCATATAAACATTGAATTATACGAAAAAATTGGCATTGGAATTGGAATTGGAGCATTTCCCTTTAGGGCAGCTGCTCAAGCAGCTGATAAACTCGGTTTAGTTTCCGACAATGAACGAGGTTATCGAGTTGGATCCCGTTCAGCAAAAGGCTCATATAAAAACCGCGGAGTTCTGCGGCAACACAAAGATAAGCCAATGCATGGGGTCTTCTTCAATAATATTGAAAAGACCTTGACTTATCAAACCGCCTGACTTTCGCTTTCCTCAGATCGTGTGGGCTGAATTCGGAAACTGGGGGGTTCATCATGGCATCCCAGGTTGGTGTCTTCAACACCTTAGTCTACCACAGTCACGTGATGAGTATATTATACTGGTTCCTGACACAAAGTCCAGGGCCTGCGCGAGGCGTTCGAGACCCTATTGCACTTGCAATCAGCATATCTAACATATGCGTTCTCGGCCTATATCCATCGACATAACGCGACCCTAAGTGTACCATATTATAATCTACATCACTCTTACGGTGTTGACGAAACACCGTTTTTGCCCTACGCTCCGGGGTTATCGAATCCGTTGTGGGAAACGAGAAGTGGGAAACTATTCGTTCCCCACCCTCCGGCTCAAACAAGTTAATGGGCCTGTTGTAATCTTTCTCGACCACCAGAGCAAGACAATATTTGTCGTGGAGTTTTCAGCTCCTGGCGAGACAAATACTTCAATATGAACACTGAATCATACAAAACACAGTTTTCTGTACTCAGTATATATTCTAAACATTCATTATGGAATCGAATCAGATATCATTCACAGGATTCCTACACAATATACAAAATGAAAGAGTAAAAGTTTCACTTACATGGAACACTGTCATCCTCACTGCTGATGTCTACCTGTGAGGTGTTATAGAATAATTATAGAATATAGTTTTCAACAATAATTTACTATTCCCCCATTCAATTTAATTCATCATTCATATTATAAGTTTACCATATGGGTCGAGAAATGTGTATACGTTACGTGTATCACATGGTTTCGTTATATCTGTTTGTTATTATAAAGCATTTATAATTTTTTGAGTTCATAGACAGGGTGTTTCTTTACTACAGTATGAAATTTCAGGGAGTGATTCGTTAGATTGACTTCGGAAAAATTTTTTATAAACATATACCCGGAGTTGCTTCCTTTGTAAGACACAGGACATTGAAGTTTGAAAAAATGAATTCATAAAGTTTGGTAAAATCATTTGAAGTAATGAGTGGCTCACAACTGGTTTGAAGTTATTCGATTCAGTGGCGTCCCAGTGGAGTGGTCATTATGACATGAATTGTTCGAATAACAAGATCGAAAGCATATGTGGTTCGTACAATGGACTTTTGGTGAAACATATGAGATCAAAGTTCAATGATTTTTAAGCGAAGAAAATAGAAAGATAATTTGAAAAACATGTATGGAGAAAGTTTGGAATAGAAAGTATGCTTCCAAAGTCATAGCAGCGAGTTCAAGATCTAATAATTGGAACCCCCCTCGTTACTGAGTCTTCTTCTTCGAAGTAAACGCACAACCGACTGATGATGTATGCCGCAGTAGTTGACGAAACGTTTGCTACTTCAGGTTTCATTCGAGCACGGCTAACTAACTACAGGCTCTGATTTTGTTCTCTTCAACTGTGAAAGCCTATGTTCTCATAATTACAGAAGTGTTCTCCATTTTCAAAATCAATCAGAAAATTTGTCAAAATCAGTCTTGATTATTACTGGAGTTTTTCCCAACACCAAATCGTTATTTTTAACACCTCGACACGTGTTTAGGACACCAAGTGATCATCTTCACACCAAGATTCACAAGAAAATCAATCTTTTTCAGCATCCAAGAACAAAAAGGAAGGCTTTGTTTTTTGTAGCACGTCATCAACTCAAACAAACAATAATGTTGATATTTTGGAAATGAATCTATTATTTCACATAGGTAATTATGAAAACAAATCAGTTCAATTTCATTAATCTCAAATTTATGATTTTTTTGACACTTCTAAACAGTTGATACATATTTCATGATTCAGTTTCGTATATTGATTGTATGGCCTTCTATCAGACAGACTTCAATATTTAGCGAAACGTCGAAAAAATCGAGAAAAGATACTGATATACTCGTAGTAAACAATGGACATGAAAGTCTAATGCTTCTATAAACCGGTAAGAAATTGTTCATAATATTTTTGGTACAGGTATGCAGGGTGACCCTGGACTTCCTCTTTTCCTCTCGGGAATGTATAGATGGGATCAAAATGTCACTAGTACTTCTTACGACCTTTCTAGTGAATATTCACAATCAACCAAATTTTGGTGATTGACTAAACAGATGAATTGCTTTCATGAGCTTTCATGTAGGAGTCAGTTCTTGGGCTGCCAAGTCAGAAACGGACTACCTCCGATGGTCCACATCCAAAAACTTTGAAATGATAGATATTTCTCAACAAAATCAGGTTACTTAGACAATTTTCTGAATGAAAGTACTCTTGTGAAAAATCGATCGGAGCAACGATTTTTGATAAAAATGCACTTGTGTTCGACGACATCCATCAACCGGAGATGTCTTCCATTATTTGAAATGAAAAATGTTCGCAGCAGAAATAATTATGATAACGTTAATGCAACAACATAACAGGGATGATACAAATGGAAAATCAAGTTGTGTAGATTCGTGGTGTCTTTGGACTAACAAGCTACGCGAATATCGAGTTCAGTCCATATTGTGTATGTGAGTGTGAAATAATCACATTTCGTGTTCTGTTTTCTGAATCTCATGAATTTCAACATTTGAACGTTTCAAATTCTCATTCACAGCTGAAATGTTGGGGAGTTTCACTGATAATTTAATTTCATGGGAGAATATTTGGCCTAGTATCATAGAAAATCATCTTATAGGACCATGCGTTCTACATCACCGATTGAATGGCGAATGTTATTTGGAGTCCCTTCAGAACGATTTGAATGAACTTTTGGAATATTATTCATTGCAAACCCGAAGAGATGAGTGGTTTATGTATGATGGCGATTCTCCTCATTTAGTTCGATTGTGCGGGATCATCTGAGCCATACTTTCCACAATAGATGCATTGGTAGAGTTGGGCCATATGCATGGCCACCGCGGTTCCTGGATTTAAATCCATTGGATTTATTTCTGTGAGGGCATCTACACGCTACAGATATTGACAGAAGAGATGCCTTGTTGAATAGAATACCATTACATAGTGAAGCCATACGAAACGACCCCGGAATGTTATTTCAAGTACAGATAGAGTTTCTTCGCAGACTGCTCTTGAGACTTGCGAATAACGATTTTTATCAAAAATCGTTACTTTGATCGATTTTGCACACGAGTACTTTCATTCAGAAAATTGTCCAAATAACCTGATTTTGTTGAAAAAATATCGGAAAATAATTAATCACTTCTAAAAATATAACCCCTTCAATTCAAAAGAGGAATATTGTTAGGAGAGATCAGATTTTTTGAAAGCTCTGCATATCTTTATGAATAATTTATATTGTAGGTATTTTGTCTTCCTTTCGTGGAAGTCCACGTTTGATCATGAAAAACAGATATTCAAAAGGTTTTTTTCATAGGAAAATCATCTTTTCTGAAAATACTCAATTCAAATTGGATTTCTATGACTGGAATCAATCGTAAGAATGTGTATATGTATATTCATGGTGATAACAGTAGATTTGTTTCTTTCGGTGACAGAAAGCCTCTAAGCATACAAAGATTTAAAATATATAATAATTATCGTAACCACCTGGGATAACCGCAACAATAACCTTCGAAAATCAAAAAGAAATAATGCAGCCGCTTTTAATAACAACTTATGTAGAATTAAGATTCGTCAATTCTTTGAACGGCAGTCGTTTCAATATATATTACACAACTAGTCGTTCATTTCTTGGCCAACGTAAAAACACTTGTGAAATTCGTTCGATCCAATTTCTTATTTATTAACATAAAAAACGGTTTTTATTAGCGATTGAATTATATCTCACTTGGAAGACATTGCAAAATTTGACAAATCACCGTTCGCTTGAAATTATAGCAGATCATGTCGAGTGGGTAGGTTAACACTTAATTTATTCATACCACGTGAAAGCTATTTGATTTAGAGTGCTCATACTCGACATTTTAAAGGTTGTGATCATTCAGCAATTACATTAGTGATTTATCTAATCAGATCAAGAGTTCTGAAGTTTGTTTTAGTGCTATAAAGTTGATATTGGAAAAAACTCTCAATAAATGAATGACTCTATAAGAACTTTGTGACAGAAAATGATTCATTATATGTGGAGCCTTGAACGAGACAGGCGAAAAAATATGAGTACTTCAAGAAAATCCTGAGTTGAGAAAGAAATGTTTTGGTTTTCTACTCCCTCATCGTTATGAAAAAAGTGGAAATTTTTCAAAGAAAAGAATGAAGGAACTAATTCAAAATCAGCTCTTTACAAAGATGTGTAAAACCTAGAAAGAAGTAATTTTCATACACAAACAACTGCATTGAATTACACGAAAGAAAAAATACTTTCAAAACAACTACTTCCAAATGAACATTGAATTATAGAAAAAATACATTTTTCCATTCAGTTTGTACTCCAAGCATTCGTTATAGAATGGAATCAGATATCATTCACAGGATTGCCACACAATATTTTATATTGTGTGGCAATATAAATGCCACACAGAAATGGATAATTATAGACCAATTAGTCTTCTCAGTATTTTTTCAAAAATTTCAGAAAGAGTAATGTACAATAGACTAATGAAATTTTCAATAAGTCATAAAATTTTATCTGATTCTCAACATTATTTCGCATGGACAGGTCAACTGAATCTGCTACTACTCTTTTTGTTGATTTCATTTCTAGGAATATGGACAATAGGAAGCACGTGGCAGGAATTTTCTTCGACCTGTCAAAAGCTTTCGACTGTATTGGTAGAGTGTTTATGGCTTCTAAACTGTATAATATTGGAATTAGAGGAAATATTCTTGACTGGATCATTTCATTCCTAACAAATAGACAATTCTTTGTAGAAATAGATGGTGTTGAGTCAGAAAGATATTCAGTTGATGTTGGAGTAGCGCAAGGTTCAATTCTGGGGCCATTGCTCTCCTTACTATTTCTCAATGACCTCCCAATTAATGTCGATAGGCGCTTTTATCTCATCAATTTTGCTGATGACACAACATTTGGTATAGCTGAATCAGCTATGGAGGATATGATTTTATCGGTTGAACTCTGTATTAGTGAAATGACTAAATATTGTCATTCCAATAAACTGATGCTGAATGCACAGAAAACAAAAATTATATATTCCAATAAGAACAATTTGATCGATAGTGAAATCCTTCAGACACATAACTCCACTAAGTTTCTGGGTGTAATGATTGATAAATCACTCTCACGGTCTGAACATATTGAAAGTTTATCATAGAAACTCTCCAAATCCTACTTCGCAAATCTGCAATTGAAGTATGAATTTCATAAGAATATACTTATCCAAGTTTATTATGCATTAGTATATTCTGCACTATCATTTCACATCACGTTATGGGGAAAAGTGTCTTCATGTTGAACATCAACATGATTCTTGCAGGGAAATTTTCAAGAGTAAAAAGATTATGACAGTTTGCTGCATTTAAATATATAAATGTTGCCTGCACATTGAAAATAATTACCACCATCAATATTGCACTAGAAATGCTTCAAATTCAATAACAATGACTCACAGAACATCCGCCTTTGAAAAATCGCCAACTTATGCTGGGGTAAAAATATATATAATAAACTCCCTAATCTAATGAACGCCTGTAATACTCTCGAATTCAAAAAATCACTGAAAGATTTCTTATTGGCTAAATCTTATTATGCATTACAAGAATATTTCGCTGATTGAGTTTCTTGTGGATATCTGTGTGTAAATAATAAAGTTGGTTAAAGTTTCAAAAGAATGGATTACTGGAATCATAATACTAATGTTCGAAAAAGCACTAAATTTGAAAAACTGGGAACAAATGGAGATTGACGATACATACTGCAAATTTACTAGAATATGGTAATACAGCAGAGGAGTCCACGTAGTTATACAGTGAGTTTCACAAAGACTGCACCATATGGAAAACTTTTTATTATCCATTCGTCAGAAATGGACCATAATATTATGATTTCTGAAGTACTTCTGCAGACTGCTCACAGGAATGCTAGATCTGCGAAAACATAAAATGAAAATTAAAATAGTTGAAATTTACAAAAAATTAAATGGAAAGTGGAAACAATTATCCTGTTCGTCTCAAAACCGTCTGAACTCGTTCAATCATTTTAGAGACTGGTAAATAATACATAGCGATGAAATATAGTTGCAGTTGTAGTTTTATGATAGTTGGGACACATTTATAGAAATACTTTATTTTCTCGAAAACATTGTACTGATGGAAACATAACACTCCTCTTTCATAATTGACGAACAGAAAGAAAAGTTGTTATCAAATAATGATCAGTTTAGTGACGGATTCATGACTTATTTTTTACGTTATCTGAAGGGATACATGTTGCAGAGTTGCATCATCTTTATTGCCATTATAAAAGTTGGCAATATCAATCATCTACGAACAGTCATTAAGTTTATTGATCGACTCAATTAAATCAGTGGAAGTGTGTCAAACCGAATATTTTGTAGTCAAAACTTCAATATTTATTACAATACGCCCAAGCTTTTGATATGTAATGGGAAAGTGGAACTGTTGTATAATCTAATTCTGACAAATATATGTTCCAATACTTTTTGGGTATAAAAAAGCCACGCCACTACGTCAACTGCAAAATTAGTAGATGATATGTTAATTTAGGTGTTTTCAAGAGTTTTGCTCGTTTTTATGACTCTGCTTCAAACTAGAATATCTCAGTGAATACCCATTCAATTCAATCGAAATAAGCGCCATTTAAATCAGTGCACTTCTGCCAACGTAACACCAGTCGATTGATTCCTCCTTCTTGCAGCATCAAAATTGTGTGCTTGGCATTCAATGAAGTCGACGAAGGCCGTTTTGCTTGGTACTGATTGGCGAATGTTCTGCTAGCGAGAAAATTATCGAAGTGCTTGAAAAGATGGTAGTCGGTTGACGAGAGGTCTGTGAAGTATGGCGGGTGAGACAAAACTTCAACGCTCAATTCGTTTATTTTTCTGACAGAGATTTGTGAAACCTGAGGACGGGCGTTGTCATGGAGCAGGATCGGACCTCTTCTGTTGACAAGTGCCGGCTGCTGCGATCCACATTGGATATGAACCGCTGGAGATTAAATCCATTTGGAAAAACATTATCAGGAAGTTTATTCAACATAAACGCAGTTCTCCAAATGAAGGAGTTCTTAAACAGTGAAGTTCGAGGTGTACGGAGTTGAATCTCAAAACGATGAGCAGCCACAGTCCGTCGCGTATTTCTAATATATGGAATGAATTAACTTTGCCAAGTCACTTGAACACCTCTCGTGGAAGTATCTATAGATGAGAGACAAATCTCCAATCTTTTTTCGATGATCCAGGCTATCAAGGTTGCACGTGATGTTTGTGCCTCCATTGGTGGATGGCTCTTTTCTGGATGGAATCCAACGACTTCAGGGTATACTTGGGAGCAGAGAATATGAGAACTTTACTCCAAAGAAGGTCCGATCTGAGCTTTATGAAGCTTTAAAAGTTGCTGAGGTTTGTACAGTTTTCTGTTTCGGAACAGTGTTGCAAGCTTTTGACACTCAGCCTTTGCAATCGAAACAGAAAGCAGAATTGTCTGACCTGACATTATTATATCCGATTCGGAGACATTAATGTTCTTGGAGAAAACCGATACCTGTATTTTTGTGGCACTGAATTGAACCTGGTTTCTTTCACCCCAATTTGAAATCACTTCTAGATCCTCATTAAGATATGCAATCACCTGTTACCGGTGAAGATGTGCCTCCGTAGCCAATGTCGTGGAATCCAAATGGAATGAAGAGACAAGTGTGTTGTCATCAGCAAAGCAATATATTAGATTCTTGTTTTTTTTTTCAATTTGGCCAGCAAATCCTCATGCCACACACGGTCAAAGGTCTCAGAAATATCAAGCGAAACAGCTCTTGATTCTCTTTGTTTCTCGATTGCGTTATTCCAAACATGGTTGACATACGTTAGAAGGTCGCCTGTTGATCTTTGTTTCCGAAAACCATATGATCGCTCGAGATGTTGAAGCCTTCCAAATATTTTAGGATATGTTGGTTTACGTGGATAGTGAATCCCACCAGCTGCTGACCACCATACAACAACCACGGTCTTATTTGTGGAATTTCGCCTCTGGAAAATGCCAGGGTGGCTCTTCGGTGTCCAACCACTGTCCTGAACGTTCCATGGTCTCGTAGAGGATCCACTTTCCCTTTTGCTGCGTAATAGCAAAAAAGAACAGACAATTTTTGTCGACTGATCAAATCGTGTGGCACCCACTTTCCGAGCTTTTCGACCGTTCCAATGTGTTCCAAACCCTCAGAAACTGCAAACTGGCACCCAGTTTTTCCGCCATCCCACACACCATTTGTGATAGGTCAGTCTCTACCAGGGTCCTCAAATATTCGTCCTGGATTACTGTGTCTCATCATACAAAGTAGAGAGTACTGGCAAAACGGCCCACCGGTAAAAGCGGAAGAAACTTGGTATACAGATGGCTCAAAGACCCAAGAAGGAGTGGGAGCCGGTATATACGAAGGCAGAGCAAAGACGAGAATCGCACTCAGCCTTGGACATAATGCAACTGTGTTCCAGGTAGAAGTAGCGGTCATTGAACACTGTATAGGGAAAATAAACAGGAAGAAGGTCACAAATTTTCTCCGACAGCCAGGCGGAGCCCAAGACTGATGTGAAGCTGTTTAAGCGCACCCAAGGAGCTAAGTACCAGGACATGAGGGTCACAAGGGCAATAAGGAGGCCGATGTTCTAGCCCGTGAAGGCTTAGCTAGTCCCAGAACACTTCTTCGGGGTAGCGAAAGCATGTATAAAGACATCCATAAATTCATGGATGCAAGGTGAATCGATATAATGGTGGAATAAGCTCCCATGAATGAGGTAGGCGAAAGAGTTCATAAAGAAACCATAGCTCAGATTCACGGGATACCTGCTAAACCACAATCGTAAGGTTGTAAGGGTAGTGGTATGAGCAACATGGGTCTGACAGACCCAATGCAGGTTTTGTCAAGAAGAGGAAGAAACCGAATGAATGCGAAGCGATAGCAAGACTGAGACACGCAAGATGCGGGGAAGAGAAAACAGAGGGTGGCAGCTATATGCAGGAGTCAGTGTCAAGACTATGGAGTCATATCAAAAAGATCAAGCTAGATAATGAGCTCTAGCAACCAAGGAGCATCACAGTGGATCTGAAAAGGTCGCAGTGAGTCAGGCCATGGGCCAGCGTCCCGACAATCTAATCTAATCTAATCTGATCTACTGTGTCTCATCTTCGAGGCCTGAATCTCCAGAACAGTATCATTGACAAATGTCTGGTTGATTTTTTGGGCTGTTTCGGCAGCGCTTTGGTTCAATTTGAATTCGTAGAGAAAAATCGCTCGACGACATCATATAGTTATAACTTGAAAAGGGACAAAAAATTGAAATTTGGAAAAAAAATTAACAGCATCAATGCATAGAGTACGAAATTCTCTATCCATCAGTATACTCCACGACACAATAAAATAAATATTTATTGAGTTATGAATCTATAAAAACAGATGACATTGAAACTGACAAAACTTTTGAAACAACATCTCAATATAATGTTTGAACATTACTTTAATGTACTTGTCCTTCTCTCTTTTATTTGAAAAGGAATTGTTGGAATTAATTTCAAACCACCCGAACATTTTGCATAAACAACAGAGTGTATTATTAAATGTCTCACACTTATAACGAATGAAAATACGAGAAATAGGAAACATGTAACTGATCAATTATATTCGCTTTTTTGTTCTCAAAACAATGGCTCGTCATGAAAAGGTTGATCTAGAGAAAATTAATCATTCAATTATTTCTACTACTAATTTTGGGTGGTACCGACTTATCTCAACCTATCATTACTCACGTTCATGGACAATAGTAATTCACTGTTAATAATTCAATCGCGTCCTTGCCAGGGGCATCAAAAGAACACTTCTTAATGAGCTGAACTACCAATAATGCTGGTAGACAGAACCGGCTTATCACCCAACTAAAAACATAGAAGAAACCACGTTGATAACAGGAATTTTCATAAATTTCACCATTGAGAGTGTTGTTGGAAAAATAAGAACCAGTGATTTCATCATAGATAATTGCTGCTCAAAACTTTTTTCCTGGATATTGAGTCTGTATGTCAATCAAGCTAGAGATTATTTTCCGTTCCAGTTTCGATAGTTTCGTTTCAAGAAGAAATTAAAAAAAACACTCTTCAATATAAAATTTCCACTTGACAGTTCCCAAAACCGATACGTGTTTCGCTATAAAATAGCATCTTCAGACGTCATAATAGATACTGAAGATGCTGTTGTAAAGCGAAACTCGTGTTGCCGTTTGGTAAACAGTCAAGTAGAAATCTCACATTGAAGTGTTTTTTTACTACGTTTTAATGGATATTCATGAGCTATCGGTCAGTGCTACTCTATTTTCAAAAAATAATTGAAATGCACATTTTTATTATATACATCTCCATTTAAAATAAACCAAACTGTGATGTCCAACGTCGTTGAACATAGAGTGCATTTCTTTAATATCCCACCTTTTATTTTTTGAACAGGAAATTTGGGATAATGAAATAAATGCATGAATCCTTTGTTTAGAGTGAAATTGACAGATGAAACTATCAAGATGTCAACTGGGCGCCATCTGGGAAAAAAAATTAAATGTGAAGGGGGGTCTTGTGACACATCATTTCAAAGCTCTTGACGAATACTTCACAACCCTAGAATATGAAGTCAATATCTGCACCTACTACAAAGTGACGGAACATAATTTCCTGAAAACAAACACATAATTATCGATATTTCTAGAAATATTTCCTTTTATCTGCCATATGGCAATTCCAACAACGCGATAAGATTTGGTAAATCATTTTTTGTTAATAAAAACGTCAAAAAATGCCAGTACGACAATGAACATAATTGTTCAGTTAGAATATTCCCATTTAGTTTTCGGTTTCACTAGTTGAAAGGTATCACGTCAACAATCTCTAAAATGGTCAATTTTCGTCCATTGGAAGAAAAAATTGAAACGATTTTTGTTTACGGTGCGACGCGTAACTTTCACGAGACCGAATGGATTTTCAATGAACGTTTTCCGAATCATTCTATCTGTAGAAAATATTTGAGGGAACTTGTATCCAAATTCACCGATAGTACCGATAGTGTACATAACAAAAAGCCACCAGGTCATCCGTCCATTCCGGAAGACCAGCAAGTGCAAATAATTTGTGAGATGATAGTAAATCCTGAGCAGTCTACTTATTTCGTCGCGAATGTTTGTGAGGTGTCTCCTTCTACAGTGTGGAGACTTTTGAAGAGGAATATATATCATCCATACAAAATTAAGATGGTACACCAATTAACTGAAGAATCCTGAAGAAGAATCCAGAATCCTGCGAAATCATGACGGACGCCATTGCAAGGCGTCCTACCTATCTCCACAATATTTGTTCTTGTGACGAATGTACATTTTTTTCAACGGCAATATTCACAGACAAAATTGACGTTATTGAAGTGACACCAACCCTCACGTTTTCCGGGAAACGCATACCCAATATCTAGAAAAAATTAACGTTTGGGCAGGAATATTGGGAAACCATATCGTAGGACCTCTATTTATTGATCAAAATTCAACAGGGGAAATGTATTAGAATATGCTGGAAACTACTGTTGACCCTCTCATCACTGAAATCGTCGAAGCGAATCCTAATGAATTAGATATGGATATTGTATTCCAACAAGATGGAGCACCACCACATTACTCCAGACAAGTAAGAAACTATTTGGATAATACTTAACATCACCGATTGAACGGCGAATGTTATTTGGAGTTCCTTCCAAATAACCTGATTTTGTTGAAAAAATATCGGAAAATATCTCTCATTTCAAAGTTTTGGTGTGTGAACCATCGGAGGTAGTCCGTTCCTGACTTTGTAGCACAACAACTGACTCTTGCATGCAAGCTCATTAAAGCAATTTATATGTTTAGTAAATGATCAAAATTTTATTGATTTTGAATCTTCACTTGAAAATTCATCAAAGAAAAACATTTTTCATTCAACAAAAGTTATATGAAGTACTGGCAATATTTTGACTCCATCTATACATTCCCGATAAGAAAAGAGAAAGTCCAGGGACACCCTGTATAATCCCAAACCATTCATGATATCTGTATGGACACAATATGATGAGTTTCCAAAGATTATTGTTCGATTTTGTTTTCTACATGAATAGCATAAATTTTGTTTGAACGATATAAAAAATGTTCAAATGGAAAGGAGTATATTTTAGGAGAAATAATTTGGGGTGACAGTATTCCATGAACGTGAAATTTTACCTCTTTCGTGAACTATAATGTGTAACAATCCACCGATATTTCTAGAAATATTTCCTTTTATCTGCCATATGACAATTCCAACAACGCGATAAGGTTTGTTAAATCATTTTTTGTTTATAAAAACGTCAAAAAATGCCAGTACGACAATGAACATATGAACATCATTGTTCAGATAGAATATTCTCATTTAGTTTTCGGTTTCACTAGTAGAAAGGTAACACGTCAACAATCTCTAAAATGGTCAATTCTCGTCCATTGGAGGAAAAAATTGAAGCGATTTTAATTTACGGTGCGACGCGTAACTTTCACGAGACCGAAAGGATTTTCGAAGAACGTTTTCCGAATCGTCCTATCTGTAGAAAATATTTGAGGGAACTTGTATCCAAATTCACAACTACGGGTAGTGTACATAACAAAAAGCCTCCAGGTCATCCGTCCTCTCCGAAAGAACAGCAAGTGCATATAATTGGTGAGATGGTAGTACATCCTGAACAGTCTACTTATTCCGTCGCGAATATTTGTGAACAAAATTGAATGGTACATCATTTAAATGAAGATGACCCTGATCGAAGAACATAATTGCAAGGCGTCCTACTTATCTCCACAATATTTGTTCTTGTGACGAATGTACATTTTTTTCTAAGGCAATGTTTACAGACAAAATTGACGTTATTGGAGTGACACCAACCCTCACGTTTTCCGGGAAACGCATACCCAATATCTAGAAAAAATTAACGTATGGGCATGAATATTGGGAAACCATATTGTAGGACCTCTATTCATTGATCAGAATTTAACAAGGGAACTGTATTTGAATATGCTGTAAACTACTATTGACCATCTCATCACTGAAATCTTCGAAGCGAGTCCTAATGAATTCGATATGGATATTGTATTCCAATAAGATGGAGCACCACCACATTACTCCAGACAAGTAAGAAACTATTTGGATACTACTTTTCCCGGTTGTTGGATTGGCCATCGAAGTCCTACAGAATGGCCAGCTCGCTTGCCAGATTTGACACCTTTGGACTTTTTTTATGGGGATATTTGAGGCAAAAGATGTACGGAACTGAACCTGCTTCCATATTGGATATATGACAGAGAATAATAAATATTTGTAGAGATATTGACGTTACTGTGTTCGAAAATGTTCGGCGTGAAATATCGGATAGGCTGTTCATATGTCAAGAAGTTCAAGGCAACCATTTCGAGCATCTTCTTAACTGACCCCAAGCATATTACCTCATATTACATAGGGTGCTTCAAAAAGATGTTTCACAAGACTCCGCTTTACGTTAAATTTTTTTCCCCAGATGGCGCCCCGTCGCCATCTTGAAAGTTTCATCTGTCAATTTCACTTCAAAATGAAGTATTTATGCATCAATTTCATTCTACCCAATTTGAATCTTTTGAGTTGACCCGTTCAAAAAATAAAAGGGGGAAGGGACATTAAAGAAATGCACTGTATAATATTGTATCACAGAATGAAAAAAAATGAAGAATATTCATATAGTTTTTGAACAAGTTCTGAATGTCTCTCTGGGAAATATTTCGGAAATACAAATACCTTGTTCGTTCTGAAGCCCATGCCATTCAAATTATTATTTTTGAAGTAGAACATTGTAAATTTTGCATTCGACATCTTCAAGTTATTGTAAGATAATTCTGTTCATGTTGTTTATTTTTGCATTATTCTTTTGGGTTTCCCAGCCTGGGTTTACCAAGTGGCCGACGAAACAAGTGTGCTGACGACAGCACATTTCGATTCCAGAACATCGACTGCGGAGGCACATCTTCACCGGCAATGGGAGGTTGCATATCTCAATGAGGATCTAGAGGTAATTTCGAATTGGGGTGAGAGTAACCGCTTTCTGCTTTGATAAGTTTGTTGGTGATTAAAATGGCCACCAAAATGTCTTGGCACAATCGTGTCGCTGGAATTGCAAAGGCTGCTTCTCAAAAGCACAGAACACTGTTTCGAACCAGAAAACTGTACACACCTCAGCAACTTTTGATGCTTTATAAAGCTCAGATCAGACCTTGTTTGGAGTATTGTTCTCATGTACGGAGCTCCACCCCTAAGCATACCCTGAAGCTGCTGTGGATTCCTTCCAGAAAAAAGCCACCCGGCTGAGTGAAGAAGCGAACATCAATTGCAACCTTGATACTCTGGAATATCGAAAGAAGGTTGGAGATTTGTCTCTCTTCGATAGATACTTTCACGAAAAGTGTTCAAGTGACTTGGCACATTTGATTACACCAAGAGCGGTACCTATCAGAAATACGCGATGGACTGTGGCTGCTCGTAGTTTCGAAGTCCAACTCAGTACACCTCGAACTTCACTGTTCAAGAACTCTTTCATTTGGAGAAGTGTGTTTTTGTGGAATATACTTCCTGAGAACATTTTCCAAATGGATCTAATCTTCAGTGATTCAAATCCAATCTGAACCTCTAATTTCGCACAGGTACCACTCTTAGGAAGCCTTAAGGATTTTTCTGTAGTGCTTGTGTTTTGTTCTAAAAAAAGCCGCAGGTTTTTTTCATAAATTCGGAAACTCAGATGACTCCCAAGATGCGAAAATAAGGAAAACTGCTCATAATTTCTCTCATGAACGATTAGTCTTTGAAGATAGTTGAGCCCAACAATACTTGACATATTGAAACAGCACTGACTGGTGCTGTTGGATATATTTTATGGAAAAAAATCTAGCTTGGTTAGTCTAGTCCGTCTCTGTCAAGATAATGATCAAGCTATTTCGTCTTGAAATTGGTGATACTGATGCAACAATATTAGCATAACTTTTTTTCACTATCAGATATTAGTTCACATCTCATATTGTATAGATTCCATGCCCAAGGTGAAGACATATCCGTTACATTGAAAAATGAAGACAGTGGAGCTTGAATTCCAATCCACTCATTATCATTTCAGGAAACACATTTGATTAACATGTTCGATTATATTATTTCAAACAGTGTCGGTGATTATACGGATTTGTCTTTATATAGGTTTAATGGATAATGACTTTTCATTATTATAGTTGCTGTACTATTTGATGAGTTGAAATTTGATTGTAAAAGAGGGGAGATAAAAAAGAGAAGTGAATTATATTTATTTCCTAGTTGAAACGTTTCAAACAGTTTGATATATTTTCTATTTTTCTCATTATCCTTCCAATTCCCATTAAATGAACCTGAAAGATGTAGGCCATTCTATATAAAGAAAGAAAAAAGCTTACCTCTTTCGTATTGAAATTGCAGGATGGGTCAACGAAAACAAAATATGGCCAATTTCTCATACTTGGTGTTGAAAAAAATGCTCGGTCATGTCGATTTTCAACTCGGGAAGATTTTAGTGCATATTTTCAGTTTGGTCACTGTCATACTTTTGTCGAGAAAGCTCGAACTCTCGAATTTTAAATTAGATGATACTTTCTGTAAGAGGTCAACATTTTTTTGGCTTCCTAATTCTTCAAATAGGTTGTAGTAGATAAAAAGAAAAACTTCGAAAAATCTATCAAAAGCATACGATGGGCCCTTTTCACCTTTAGGACTGATTCAATCTTGAATCTTTTGTATTGAATGATTTTGTTTCTGCCATCCTCAATAGAAAGTTATAATGACGAATCATTTACAATCCATTCATCGGAAATTATTATCTCACAGTGAACGTTCTAACTAACTATTTGTTGAATGATTCATTGTGACGAACAAGTGTTAATTTAACTTCATAGAGACGGTATGTGCGCTAATATTGCAGCACAGTTGGTTGATGACCATTAAATGCAGATAACTTCGACACGCTGAGACAATGGGACTCAGAAATAACATGCTGAGATGCTTATTGTATGAGCTGGAATTTATGGCTCCTGCATTTTTGTCCGTGTTTCAGTGCATGAAAAATACTATCTATGCCACATTTAACGTAGTTGACCATTAGAGTGACTTATACTTATACTTTTGCTGTTCGTCAGTGTTTGAATTAGTCGAAGAAGATCATCGGAGTAGTCCTCAAGTTGACCCGATTCAAATTTCAAATCTTCCCAAGCAGTATTTCATAAAAACACGACAGAATAAACATAACACTGCATAATTCCGAAGAGAGACTGCATGCATTGGCAATTCTCAGTAAACCACCAATACCACTGATTAATGGTTTAAAATGGCCATTTCAACATCCCACTAATTGAATCGGCGAAGTACATTTCGAATCGAGCAGCCTCAGCCATCAATTTATCTACCGGTTATTTTGGAATACAGTCAATCATCGCCATTTAACTGGACTGGACTTCTTAGAGGCGCGGTCCTTTCACATTGCCGGTGGTCGCAAATCTGCATTGGCTTTTACGTGGTTGCCAAATTTACATCAGTAAGCTGCATGCTTGTGAATATAATCAGTCTGACTACGCTGAAGCAGTATTGGATAGAATTATGGAGTCTTTGGCATAAATACCATCACAGTATCGTATTATTGATGTAGATGTAGAAGAACAAACAAAGCGGGCTAATGGTAAAAAGTGAATATTCCAAAAATTAGTGCACCACTAAAGTATACTAATATGTTCGTTAACAACTAGATATCCTTCAGTTGTTGATGATACAAGAGCTGAAAAAGTAGAAGTAAAGGGTAACAGATAATCCTAGATGCGTAGAGAAACTGAACGACCGATTTGAAAGTATTAGCTTGGTGATTCGGAAAGTCCTCTTACATATCATATTACGGATCATTCGGTGAGGTAGATACTATAGATGTAAGCTCTTGATAGGCATCGTAGAGCATGTAATATCTGGATCACTAGCTGAATTAGCCAAGGTCTGTTTCAAATCAGAAATTTTCCCTGTTACCAGTTATATCGAAGATTTTGGAAAGACTGATGTCCAAGAACATTGGATTGGATTGGAAAATGATGAAACAGTACGTCACATACTCTGTTCCTGCACTGCTGGGGACCGAATCAGGTTTATAGAGTTCGGCCGAGCCGCACTCTTACCATTTGACCTGAAAGACCATTCACCATACAAACTAATCAGCTTCGTTAAGAAGCTGGGTTTATTTGCTCGAGTGTGAATATGTGTGGCCCACAATAAACCCTTGCGGGTTGCGGTGGAGGGTCGAATAGACCCACTCACTTTGGACCTAACCTAACCTTACATAACATAGATCAGATTGAAGAGAAGATATATTAACTGGTATACATTTTGATCTGACAATGGCCTTCGATTCATTTGATCATTATATCCTTCATAATAAACTTAAATGTTATATCATTAGAGGTGGTAGAGCTGCGGCTCTTTGAATCTTTTTTGACTGGAGGAAACTCTCAGTTTTTTTTGAGATTCGAAATAGATGGTCGTTTCAAAAAGTTCCAGTTGTCTACCAGAAATATTACCTTGGAGGTATTCGTGGATTATTGTTTTTGATATTTTATGTGGCTGATCTGTCTGAAAATTTGACAACACCAGCTTCTTTCCGATTCGCAGATGACACATCACGTGTAGTATAGGCTAGATATCTTGGAAGTCTTCCAAATAAGACAACGAACGTCCGTTCCATATTTCATTAATCACGTGATTAATGAAATATGGAACTGGTGTGATAAAAACAGTATGTGCTTAAATATCAGTGAAACTGAAGTTTTCGAAAATAAAAACTGATGAAAATTAATTTTTTGAAAGCTATATCACTGAGACAATCAGGAAATTGAACAGAATATGTCATTTATTACGCAAATTGAATGATGTGGCGTATTTATAGTACTTTTGTCAAGTGCAATTCTATATCATGGGTTGATATTTTGAAAAGGATTCATATGAGCAAATATATTTTTCCTGGTGGTAAAATATATTATTGTGTAGGTTGGAAACTCCAGAAACTGAGTTTTGAAATCCTCTCTTTGAAAAACTGGGGATATTTCTGCATATATATGCAGAATTCAGGTTGTTCAAAACAATTGTCTACGTCTAATACACAGCATCAAACGTGGCCAACATATATCTCATAAACTCAAAGATACCAACTGGCTCAATATGGCAAAACGGCAATCATTACATGCTGCTTGTCTATATCATAAAATTATCACTACATCTTTTGGTGCAACCAACTGATCTTCAGCCTTTCCCGTTTATTTATTGTATCATTATGGGAATAAAGACCTATTATTATTATTATTATTATATTCAGGTTGTTTATTTTAATTGAAAGCAATCCTAACTTATCATTATAGACAAAATATTGAAAACAATCATGTCAGAGCTTTCTCAGTACTAGATTTTTAGAACAGAAAAAGACAGAGACAAAAACGTGGGAAATGCATTGATGAATTGGTATATAATTATTAATATACTAATATTTTTGGCTAGCCTCAAGGATCAAAAGGAATGTAAACTACAAAGAACATCACTAGAAAGTAAGATATGTAATGACAATATCTATGCTGATAGTCAGAGATATCACTCATCTTTTGAGAGTCAAATACACGATATAATTATTATTCAGAAACTTGCGCTCTCGTAGGAGTTCAAAGATCTAAATATTAAGGAATGCATGTTTAATCTTTCACATGAGATATAGTGCAATAATATTTTGGATTCGTTTCGAAAAACTGATTGTGAGAGACATTCGTGGAACTCTGTGTGATAAGTAGAACAAGTTATACGCTTTTGCTTTGTAATTTCATAATTTTACGGAACACCTCCCAAAAATATGAATTGTTCATCAGCAGAACTGTATGGAGACGAAGATATCGTCATTAATATATTTATATGAAGCAGGTGTGGCAGATATTTTCTCTCTGCTTCTTGTTCTTCAGAATGAAACATTTCATTTTTCACACAGTATCAGATTCCATACAAAATGTCAGATCTTCATAGGTGATGTTATATCTGTAATATGATTTATGTGTTCATATTCAAGATTGAATATTGTCAAAATTGAATTATTATATGTCTGTGTGTGTGTGTGCTGAAGTTATTATTTCGATACAAGAATGTGGGAAGTAACAAACGGAATGTTTGGGGAAAGCAACTTTTGTTGAAAAGACTAAAACAGAACAAAAAAAAATGGATAGTACTCAAAATAAAGTGAATATTTGAAGTCAGAATGGTACAGTTACGTTCAATAAAGTAATCAATGAATGGTCAGTTGCTCCTGATAGCAGGGAAATTTCTCCATCGCCCCTTATCAGGTGACATTATAGAACTATATGAAAAAACGAGGAGAAAGAACATTCGATTTCGTTCGATATGGGTCCATGATGTAGCAATATATGAGTTCCGAAAAACTTTATGGAGTCGAGAGAAAAAAGATCTGAAACAAAGCAAAGTTGATAATAATTTAGAAAGATCGAGTGGATAGCTCGTTGAAATTCAAGACCTCAGTGATCCTTGAAACAAAAAAGTTTTGACTTCTGGGAGTTGATGTTTGTATAAGAAACATAACTAGTTATTGAAAAGGAATATTTTACTTAGAAGAGTTCATTGATTTCGAATACAAATAAGCTGAAAATTGTCACAATTTTTGAATTTTCTAAACACTTGGCAACGCTGGCTCTAGATTATTTGACAATGGTAGGTTACCTGCATGCATTTCAAGGCCGACCGAGATCACTTTCGATTTTTATTCCGAATTATGTCATAACCGCTTTGGGTGTGCCGACTAAACAGAAGATTCGAGATTATCAAACGGAATCTTAATCAGCTGGTGCAACGACTTGAATGGTATGGAGTAGGCTAGCAACTTTTGAATTTGGGACATCTGATGAAACCCAAGTTTTGAATGTGTTCAAATGGGGCCGGTGATAGATTCGGGAAATTAATTGAAAATGAATTACTCTGGTTTTATCATTTTTTCTGGAATTGTCTGAAATTTATTTCATTTGTATGAAATGCGGATCCGAAAATCATTGCCAGAAGAACTCTTGGATTGTATACAGTGCGGACGTAAAAAGTTTTGTCCTTTTCAAATTTTATTTATTTATTCATCTAACGGCAGCGCTAATTTACATGAAAACATGAATTCTATTATTTATTTATTCATTTAGTTTAATAGGGATACAAGCGAGACGAGCCCAAAGACAGTATTCACATATAATAATAATAATAATGTGGCCTGGATCGATAACCTTAAGGCATTTGATACAATTTCGCATGAGCTCATCTTGCATTTGCTCAGATGCCTTGCGGTGCCCGACAAAATAGTGAGATGCATTGAACAACTGATACCACTTTGGCAAACTCGCTTTACCATAACATCTGGTCAAGCAAGAGTCCAAACAGGGTGGGTCACTTTCAGAAGGGGTGTATTTCAGGGTGATTCCCTCAGTCCCCTTCTCTTCTGCATCTCACTATTGTCATTATCCGTTGCGAACAGAAACACTNTCATAGCGGCTTGCCGCACTAAGGCAGAAATCTTAGCCGCACAGATGCAGAAGGCTGTCATTCTTGGCTCACTGCGCTTGCTCAGGGCACATGATTCTCAGACCCAATGATCACTTACCCAACGTTGTGGGGAGTGGGCAAATAGGTATCGTTCCCTCAAGGATTTATTGAAAATTCAAAAGGGTGTGTAAGACAAACTTTCTGAAAAACATAACATTTTGGACGAATATGAAACATTTATGTCCTTTAGCTTTATTCTTCATGTAAGGGTATGTATTTCTGGGGTTATTATAGAAGGGTACCATTAATGAGCTTGGTTCTGTTAACTTATTTTGCTCCATAATTGCGTTCAGAAAAACACTTGTCTTAGATCAAGTACGCCAGTCTTATATTCCGCAAATTCTGATCAAGGAAGCCAAATGGTAATGGACTTTCAAGTTCATTGTGGAATTAATCACTCAATAATTTTTGATGTATATCTATGAATTGTGGTTGGAATATTGAATGGGAGAATTCCTTTAATGTCAAATTATACACTCTAAATTTTATATAATGGTCTACTCAAGTTAATAATCTGTTATTTCACTATCAAGGTAACACTTCATGCATGAAAGATCGTTCGCAAATTCATTCTTGATTATTTTCAGACCGAAACAAAAATGCCACGGTAGATTTAATAATAATTTGTACACACATTCTTCACAAAAAATATTCGAGGCAACATTTCTCAGAACTGAGTATTGTAAATAACTCGAAAGAATAAGAAAATAAAAATAACACATCGTCAAGTCTATTCGTTAAAATTCATTGAAAAATGTAATCCTAGGGGTAAATCTAATAGGGTTCGGAATAAAAACTAGGAATTTGAACAAGAACATCTTAGAGAACTATTAACTAACGTATCAACTACTAAAAATTGCATTAGTGAATGGGTAGGATAGATCAGAAGTATATAAGCTGACTTGTGGCTCTTGTCCAAAACTGTATATTGGCCAACCAGGGAGATCATTTTCCCAAAGACTCAAGGAGCATAGAAGTAGTTTTGTTAATAGAAAGACCAATTCCACATTTGCCAACCACCTTTTAGCAGAGGGACCTGAGTTCAATCATGAATACGACGTGTTACATTTAGAAGACAAAAGTTTGAAACTGAATCTTCCAGAATATTTAGAATCATGAATTCGGGTAATTAACTGAATGACCAATCAGAATTAAATAACTCACCACTACTGAATATTTTTTCAAATGTGTGAACTAATACATAAGCTGAGGTAATTTAATTCATTACAAACCTGGTACACATTAATCATTAAATGACCAGGTAAGACTCAGATACTTGAAATGCAGGTACTTCAAATTGTGAAATTTGGTATGTAAAGCATTGAATATATAAAATATAGTTAGTAAAGACACATCAGAAGAATTTATTGTATGGCAAAACACGTGTTGTGTTTTTGTTAAACTGTTCAATTTTACAAAATAAAGTTTTTTTACACAATAAAGTTTTTTTTGAATACGTTAGGTACGGGTTTTCATCAAGTATCGGCCAATTTCATCATATATCATTTCGAAAACCCAAAATAACAAATCAAAAATGCAATCTATGATTTTCCAAATTTTAACGTAGCACCGTGGAATAAATTTCTATCGACAATATTTCAAGGCACCAAAGGAAGTTATGAAAATGTGGCAAAAAATGACGAGAATGTTTTGTGAGTTTTGATGAATGTAGGTCTGAGATTTGAAAAATGTATAAACAAACTCTTACAACATGCCTACTCTGTACTGGAAATCATTTATGGTCACCAACATATTCTTCCTTATTATGTGGAAAAGTCCTTATGTGAATCTTTGATGCTTTCAGTTTTCAATAATGCGGATGTTCTTTATGGCCCATGTTTAATCAATCAATACAAAAGTAAGATTCAAAAAGTTCAAAATTCGTGCCTTAGGTTAATTTTAGGTGTTGGCCGGCGCCACAGGATCTCATATAAGCTTTAAGAAATTGGATGGCTGAACATGGAGAAAAGAAGGTTACTTCACGCTGTCTGCTTTTTCCATAAAATAATTGTAACAAAAAAACCTTCATATCTTCATAGGAAAATCACATATCGTACGGACATCCGCAACCTGAATATTCGATATAAAAATATGATTGCAATGCCAAAATTCAAAATAGAAGTCTTCAGGCGATATTTCAGGTACCAAATTTGTCGAAAGTATAATTTTGTTCCCAACCCCCTCAAAAACTTAAATTTCACAAAGTTCAAAACTAAATATAAAGACTATTTGTTAGACTTTCATTTCTGTTTTTCTTTTCTTTTTCTTTTTATTTGTTCTCTTCTCAAGGTTAAATGGAATAAATGGAATAACATTTTGTTGTTATGTCTAAACACATATAATATATTTATGTTGTAGATATGTTTCAGATAATCGTAAAAGGTTTCCTTATTCGAAGTTCATTGTAGAAAACGCTCAGCGCAATGGAAAAAATATGAATAGGAACTTAAAAATAAAAAATCAATGTCAACATTATAAAACAATATTTTACATCTTCCATTGATCGAATTAAGTGAAAGTGGTTCGCCCCAAATAAGAGAATCGAACGAGAGACATTTCATATATAAACACCAACCACCGAAAAATGATCAAAGTTCGTTCAACAAGCAGACAAACATGGCATTCAAAGTGAGTTTTTGATAATTCAATAAGAAAAGTTTAGTGTAGCATTTCAATATAGCATTATTTTCGATAACACGAATGAAAATATGATTCGAAAATATTCCTTACGTCCTTTCACGGAAATAATATTCATTTACTATGAGGTATAGATAATTTGAAAGGATAATAATGGTTGTTTATCAGTGAAACAGTTTTTCTGATAGGATGTCAGATGCTCATTTGATATTTATTTTATGAAACTGGAACGAATAAAATTCGTGATCGTGTTCAAATTCTATATTTTGGTAACTTCTTTCATTAGGAACCTGTATATGTAGAGTAGGGAGGGTGAGAGTAGACTCACAGCACTTGGATCACATGTGACCCATTGTACATCCTCCCTCCTCCCGAGGAGTTGTCCTCCTACGTCATGGTCCATCCTGTCCTTTCCAGAAACGTGAACAGGTCACTAGGAGACATCTCCTTTATATTGGCAGGTGTAGGCCAAGACTCGCCGAACACACACTCTCTTTGGCAACATTGAGGTGTCTCACGGTGGCCTCCGCGAAGGTTTTGGAAGCTACAGCGACATTACTGTCGTTGCGCGGTTTCTTGGGGTTCCCTGCGTGGATGTGCACAAGTAAGGGAGCTTTCCTGCAGGGGCAGCCGGTTCCTTGTCTTTATTCAACGCGGAGGTCTTGGCGCCTGCTGCAGGAAATGCCCTTGCTGTTGGGGGTGATCTACTATGTCCAGCCTCATTCCAAGCGGTAGATTGGAGTGTACATATCTGTTCATCACCAGCCACCGCCTCAGATTGAGGTGAGCACTTCTGTCCAGCCTCGGGATTGGTTATTGTTTATGTTGTTTCTGTTTTTGTGTTGTTTATTTCATGTGTGTTCCCACGAGTAGCAAGGGAAGTAAGTGTTGGTTACCTCTGGCAGAACCTCGTATTACCAGAGGTAGGCTGATTACAATGAGGTTTCGCCCAGTTCCCCAAGGGGATCGTTCGTGACAGCATATCACCCTGCGGCCATTCAGCTCTCGGCACAATTCCTTACACTTCAGCTTGGGTAGGCTGGTGCACGGTGGCATGTTCTGCAATGGCTTTTGGAGAGTTTTAGTTCCCCTCATCCTACTTATTTCTGCCACTGACCCCATCCGTAAGGCCACATTGACTTCCCGGGCAGGGCCTCCAGTTCCCCGGCCGTTCCCCTATCCGCCACCTAGGAACGCGCCCGATAGGTAGCCCAACCCACAGGTTTCATTAGGAATANCATCAGCAGTGTATTCCACGATACGTCTGGAACCGTCAGCTTCAACGAGGGAGTAGCTTCCGTGAACAACACCATTGTCGTTTGATTCTTGTTGGGATTTGCTGTCTCCGGTATGGGGATCATTAACGCCGTATCCAAAGTTGTAGTTTGCTGGAGCCTCAGCGACGATGGCTTTGGCGAAGGGGGCGGCATAAGCGACTGGGGCGGCTACTTTGAGAGCTGGAGCGGCATAGGAGAAAGCTGGAGCGGCGTGGGAGTAGACTGGAGCAGAGTAGGCGACTGGGGCAGCAACTCTGGCATAGGAGGCTAATGGAGCTGATACGCTGGAGTATGACACAGCAGGGGCGGCGGAGTATGCTACTTCAGCAACTGGAGGGGCATAAGCCAATGGGGCGGAGTATGATTGGAGTACTCCAGCACGGACTACTGCGATTAGAGCAGCGAAGGCTACGAACTAAATAAAAATGATTTCAATGGATGTGTTGTGAATTTGTAGCTTTGCTAAAGATGAAATCAAATTACTGGAAGCTATGGACGATACGAATCTGAATCTTTCTGAAATGATCATGAGCAATTATGGGGGTGTAGATATGGAAATTCCAAAATATTCATATTTATCATAAAATAGGTTATATTTTGTATTGAGATGTCTCATGAAGTAACTACAATAGATATGCAGTAACTATCTAGAACTGACTGACTTACTTTGAATGCCATGTTCGTTCGCTGGCTGAGTGAACTTTGTGTCGATTTTTAGTGATACCCGCTTTATATACCATAGGAATGCTTCAGTTTGGTTGACTGATCTGAAGCGAATTTACTTTCACTGATTAAATCGTATTAAATCGTTGTTTTATAACACTGACTTTGACCTGGTGTTCGTACAGAAATAAATATGCTAAAAATATTACTGCTTCAGCATGCAGTAAAATGGGGTGTATTGAAGCAACAGGGATTAATTAAAAAACGTTCGATTTTTCCATCTTCAAATAATCATTATTTCCTAATGAGAAATTAGTGTAATTACTCCTTTAATAGCAAATTAAAACTTTAAAGATCATTCACGAGTTAAAATTCGATGTAATCACCTCCAGAAAATTCACCAGTTTCCAGAATTCTAAAACTCGGAATTTTTTTGTATTCCGACTTATACATTTTTCAGCTTTGGAAAGTACTTTTTTGTGAACACCTATAAATGATCAATATCAGAGTAGAGATAGGTTGAATTATATTACTTCCTCTAATATTTTCGCTGTCCAATCATCTATTCTTGTACAGTATAGTACAGTATTGATGGTCGATATTTTCAAGAAAATAAATTTAATTTGTGTTGTCACCTGTTTCGAAACATACATTTTGTCAATACACGCGTGATGCAGAAGACGTGCTCTCTGAAAAGACAAGGTTTTCGTGAACTGTGTGACGTTTTTTGTTGATTAGTTTGATAAGTTTCTGTAGCATTATGACTACTAAGATTTTTGTTTGTTACGGCTGAGTTCGGTCTATTAAACCATACTCAAACGAATTGGTAGTAAATCAGACAAAAGTTATTTTCTCTCTCCAATATTCGATATGAATTTCTACAAAATGATAATCTCCATACATATATTAACAATTTGTTCACTTTAAACTCATGTGGAAAAATAATAAGATTTGTTGATGACACAGCTATCGTATACCATGTGAAAACTGAATCGAACTCAAAGAAATAGTTGAAAATGACGTGGTTTGATCACAAATCGCAGAAGGTAAACTACAAGAAAACCAATTTTATATCTTTCACCAATAGCAGGAGTAGTTTGCCAAATTTTGACGGTCTAGTAATCGAAGATAACACAGGGGAAGCAAGCCAGATAATGCGACAAAACAAAAGACCTAGGTATAAATATAGACCAATATCTTAGGTGGAACGCTCATGTCAATTCTAATACTCGCACATTGAGAAGCTTACTATTCAAATTTAAATATATTCAAACAATTGTTTATAAGTTTTTTCATTGTATTCATCTTATCATGCTTCTCATATATGGATATAGGATTGAAATGCTAAGCTTTTTGGTACACATTATAAATGGAGAAAAACTGATTTATTTATTCTTTTCTTTTTTCTTTATATAGTAATTTTTGAATAGAAACACTATATACCTATATATATGAATGTATATGTATATGTGTTAGAAATCACACAGAAAAACAGATTTTAAACAGATTTTTTAAACAGATGTAACATATATATCCATATGTATAGATAAAACAGATGTATTACAGATTACAGATGTATTACATGAGTTTTCGGTATATTAATACATATAGAAATCATAACATGGAATACTAGATAAATGAAACCCCACACGAAATCTATGATTTTAGTGGGTAACTTGTTTATTTTACACCTACATCCTATGTAACTTTTGTAATAAAGTGAGTATTCACTGGAATATAACAGTATCAAGTAGACTCCTAAAAACGGACAAAACTTTTGAAACAACCTATACATTCATTCATCGTTACAACACTGTGCTGCCATTGAGTTCATTGCTTCTTCGGAAGCAAATGTTTTTCTCGCTTCTTTGTGATTCGATCAAGAATTTTAGAACTCGAATTTTTTCTGTAGCTGGATTGAGAAGGGCCTTTTTGAGAACAGAAAAGATCAATGTCAGAGGGGACATAGGTTGATATGTTTTTCTCAAATATTCCCATTGCCTATTCTTCTATCATGATTAACATTTTTGAAGAAAATTAATTTACCTTGTGCTGTAACCTGTTTACCAGCACACCCCTGATGAAGAGACACTGAAGAGACAAGATGGAAAGTGTGACGTTTGTTGTTGATTCATTTCTGTATCTCTTCGATTCCAATCCATTCCGCATACCCATTACAAAATTGGGTTTCTGTCTGGTGCATCATGTAATGCCCAAAATAACCTAGAAGACAATACTTGGACGATTTTTCCTAGACTATTTCTCTTTAGTCGATAAGGTAATTGGAAAACTGATCGTTAACTGATCCTGAGATCGATAACTCTTTCAAAAACATTTTTGAATTATTCTTGGCTCATTGAAACACTTTCGAAAATGAATGTCTCACCGACTTTCAGATAAACCTAACTCACTTGTTCACTCGAAAACAGTCTTTATTTGAAATAATTTACAAATATGTATATACACGCAGACGAAGAGTCCTAAATAACTCAGTGGTAGTATGCTGGTGCAGCATATCCATGAGCCAATGGAGCTACTGGTGCAGCATATGCAAGAGGAGCAGCAACTTTGGCAACAACTGGAGCTACAGCTTTGACAGCTACTGCAGCGGGTTCCTTGTGTACAACGGCGTTGAAACCATTGTGGTCATCAGCGGTGTATTCCACAATACGTCTGGAACCGTCAGCTTCAACGAGGGAGTAGCTTCCGTGAACAACACCATTGTCGTTTGATTCTTGTTGGGATTTGCTGTCTCCGGTATGGGGATCATTAACGCCGTATCCAAAGTTGTAGTTTGCTGGAGCGTCAGCGACGATGGCTTTGGCGAAGGGAGCGGCATAAGCGACTGGGGCGGCTACTTTAAGAGCTGGAGCGGCGTAGGAGAAAGCTGGCGCGGCGTGGGAGTAGACTGGAGCCGAATAGGCGACTGGGGCAGCAACTTTGGCGTAGGAGGCTAATGGAGCTGATACGCTGGAGTATGACACAGCAGGGGCGGCGGAGTATGCTACTTTGGCCACTGCAGGGGCGGAATATGCCAATGGTGCGGAGTATGCCGGAAGGAATCCAGCACGGGCTACTGAGATGAGAGCAGCGAATGCTACGAACTTGAAAAAAAAATAATTTGAAATGTTAGTTTTTCTAACTTCATCATCATCAACGAGAAGATGCTAAAACGTTCAAGATGTTCTCATTTGATCATTTAGTTTCGAGAAAATTATGGAATGGAACTATTTCTGTTTATTAATTCACAAATACTCACTTTGAATGCCATGTTTGTCTTCTTGGTGGAATATGTCTGTGACGATTTTCTGTGTTGGCAGCTTTATATATCGTATGATTGCTTCCACTTCAGTTCTCTGCGAATGTACTTTCACTGTTTAAACCGGAGCAAATTGTTACGTACTGTTTTATAATGCTGACATTGACCCAGTGATTGTTTCGATTAAGATATTCAAAGAATGTTCTAATCCGTCTTCAACGAAGCACGTATTGTTGAGGAGTTTCTTGTTTCGTTATATTCGTGAAATAAGAATGAATTAAATTGAGTTAACTGCTCCTGTTTGATACATATCCGTGTCTCATTAGCGTTTTGTGTTCCAGTAGTAGACGTATAAAATCTACTACTTAGATAAACATCAGCAAGGCTTGGAAATTCAGGATACCAGATAATTTCAAAATATTTTATCCTTCTCGGTAGATTCATGTATGAATGCAAGTGAAAAATAAGCATTGGGGTTCTCATTTTTGTCAATTCCATAAAACAAATTAATTTTTTTTCACTTAAACATTGTGAACCGATTTTTAGATAGATTTCTCAACATTATGCTGAATTTTCTCAAATATGTTCTTACTTTTTTGAATTCGTAACTGATATGCGATATAATTATTTAGTCAATTATTATACAAGGAAAAAAAGTATTACATTTCGACAATGTATACTGTCATCCTCAGGGAAAACTACAATAATAGAACATAAGACTGATTGATATTGTACAGTTGAAAATTATGTACTTACATTGTCATTGAGGTTGGACTCAGTGATGTTTAAAATAATTTTTGTTATAATTTGATTTTAATGTTGAACTTAGATTTGAGAAATGGGAAAACATTGAAATTAATGCTTCTCACAGATTCAATATATTATGTTTTTTTAGGTAAATTTACTACAATTTGATGGAACGATCCAACTCCGCATTTATTGCAACTGAAGGTGATAACTAAATTGACGGATGTAGTCGTTACTACATCACAATGAAGAGAGGAGAATTGAAACTTTCTATGTTTTTTACCACTTTTATTTGTAACTAACGTTACTGAATTTCAATGTATAAGTTTGAAAATGTCCTTATAGGACGAAACTGCAGTAACGTTAGTTAAAAATAAAAATGGTAAAAAACATAGAAAGTTTCGAAGGTTTGGTTTTTTCGGATTGACAGTTAACAGTTTTTGGCAAAACCAGTCATTTATGAGTATAAAATTTGATAGAAAATTGTAGTTTCATTGACGTATCCAATTACTCTTCCTGCAGTGTTCAGTTCAAACACATCGTTGACTAAAGGTTGTAAAGAACAGGACCAAGAACAGTACTTCGAGGTACACCACATCTGATATATTGCAATTCACTCAAGTCATTACCTATTTTCATCAATTGTTTTCTTTTATCTAAATAACTACTCGGAATATTGAAACATTTCTTTCCTGTCTAATATTCTTTCACAGAAATGTAGATGACTACGCTTTAAAGTCCAGAATATGTTGTTGCATTTCCTGATGCATAATTATGCATCAGGAAATGTGTCCTCACATATATTTTGCCAAGATCCGAAACCAGCAAAAAAATATGGAAAATTATAGGTAATAAGAATCGGTAAATCCATGAGCAAATCCCACTGTGTTTATTCCTAATGTGTTCAATCACAAGAACTTCATTCGATAAAGATACAAGGGTCATCTCACTTCGTGATGTGAGATTTTAAACACAGGATTTTGTAGTCAACTCTTTTATCTCACACAAATCCCACATGATCCAACTTTGGGAATTGATTCGCTTTCGATCTAGTATCATCTTTCAAATAACGTATTCCTACCAACAGAGATTTTGAGAGAATGTTTGTTGGCATAACATATATTTTCAAAAAATTCCAAAACAAAACATCACTTCGACATTTTTTTGTTTTTCCTCAGGTATGTAACGCCAGCTTATGGCAATGGTCTCCACGGATGGTAATTATTGCGTATTGACAATCGAGTTGAACCTTTTACTTCGTGATAGCATAAATAATAATATTGATAATAATAATAAATCAAGTTCATAGTTGAAATAAAGGAAAGGTTGGTAAAACTTGCTTTATTTTAAATTAAAACTTAAAAAACAAATAAATATGTGGTATTCACAGTGAAGATCACAACGATTCAGCACTTAGTGGTAATATGAGGAAGCTGCATGACCTACTGGAGCAGATACGCTAGAGTAGGACACAGCTGGGGCAGCAGAGTAACCCACTTTAGCTACAGCTGAAACAGCTGGATATGCCACCTTGGCGAAAGCTGGAGCAGCATAATTGTGAGGAGCAGCATAGGCTACTGGGGCAGCAACTTTAGCAACTAACGGGGCAGCTACTTTATAGTTTGGCGCATGTTTGGCAATACAGTTGATCAGATGTTTCAAGAAAAAGCTTTGCACGGACTGGTTATCAGTCATATTAGAAAGCAAGATCCGGAAGGTTTATGATCTCGAATACTGAAATCACTGAAATTGGCAATGGCGGTGATATTGCCAAACTACCAGAACCATCTCTTGACGGTAATTCATCATGGTATGCACACATTGATGTACTGAGTAAGAAGATGTATAAGAGTATATATACTTTTTGACAGCTAAATAGAGAATTGTCTTTGATGCCCTGAGAAGCGCATATTTCGACTTATTCCACTCACATATGAATTATGCTATAGTCTTGTGGGGTAATTCCTCTCACTCCACAAAAACCTTCACTTCAGAAAAAAGCAGTCAGAATATTGATGAATGCCAATTATAGACATCACTGTAAGTCGCTTTTCGAAAACATGGGTATACTACCACCGGTATTTATATATAGTCAATTACTTAAAATCCATAAAAATATATCAATTTATTCGTGGCATCAGGATATTCATTATCATGGTACATGATATGCAGATCTGTTCATACAGCCTCGATACAATCTCACAAGTTCTAATAAAAATGCATTGAATGTCAATCTTTACAAGTATCTCCCTAATTAATTCAAAGTGCTCAAACAAAGCTCCTTCAAAAACAGAATTAGAACTCCTCTCTCCTGGGAAACTGTTTTTATAGTACTCAGGATTATTTATGCACTTCAATAATTTTTGTGTATGTCTCTTCAGCTTCCTGGAAGAACGTTCCCTGGAAGTGGCCGTCGATGGATATATCACGAACACTTCTACCCTCAACGCTGGTGCTTCCTAGGTATCCATATTGTCTCTAGGTGTCTGTTCGTTGGAAAAAACCAAGAATACAATATATCGCTTTGCTGACGAAAGCAAACTTGTCTCTTCATCCTATTTGGATTCCAGGACATCGGCTACGGAGGCACATCTTAACTGGCAGCAGTAATGAGGATCTCGAAGTGATTTCGAATTGGGGTGCAAGTAACCAAGTTCAATTCAAAAACCACAAAAACCCAGGCATCAGTTTTCTTCAAGAAGATAAATGTCTCCGAACCGGATATAATAATTTCAGGTGAAGATCGAATTTGAAACACCCTGATAATATGACCTAACATTGAACCAGAATATAGTTTATGTGTATGGAAGGCAATAAAAAATTGCTTTCCTCTCAAGGTGAATTCAATACGCACATTCCAGTGGTATTAAATAATCAACCGTTCTGATTTGATATTGTACCTTTTTAGAAGTAAAAAGTCATTTACATTATATGACACAATATTTTTTCAAGTGATTGCAGAAAATCTTCATAAAAGAATTGTTCACAAATTTGCGGCAAAATTTTGCGAAACAGGATTGTTTCAATAGGATATCCCGAGAGCTGACGAATTTTCAGCCGATATTATAGGATATAACAGATTTTGAACAATGATTTATCAATAGCAAAGCAGTGAGGAATGAAGGATCTGGCAGGCCGAATATGAACTAGTTGCAAGTGCGTAAAAAGCAGTTGCAAAAATATTCTGACAAAAGAAAATATTCCACTCCATGTGAAATTGAAATGAATATGAAGTGAATATTTTCATTTGTTCAAAATTATGGCAAGACTACCCCAAACTTGAAATAAAAAAATAACAAATAAATATTGTAGGACGGTTGAAAATTCAAAGGTGTATTTATTGAAAATATTCAGAAATATAAAATAAGAGTCAGACAAAGAAGATGGTTCACAGTTACTGCCTAACAAGATTGAATAATAGTTACCATGATTGGCTCTGTGGAGACCACGTGACTTGGAAAAAATATTGCTTTTACGTTTTGAGGTATTTATTCTTATCGGCAGTTGTGAACCATGTGATAAAAAAATTGTTGATGATTATAGTTCTTCCAGTGAAGATGAGATTTTTTTTAATTACCTACTCGATTATCATTTTTCATTATAAACATTTTCATCAAATTGAGAATATTAGAATAATAAAAACGTGGTAAACCTCCATTCAACAACTTTGTTTTTTGTGAAGGCAATAGTGGTGATAAAATAATTGTTTTGACCGAAACTACTTTCATAGATGCAAAAAAAATTAAATATAGAAAAAACTGATAATTTAAATTCTGAAGATAATATTCTACCTGTTGGTGTATCACCGACGAGCGGATATCGCAGAGTTCGTTATAAAAATTTCAATACTTTGTCATAATGTGAATCATCAATAAGAATCTGTTTGAATCTGTTTTTCCGTTAACTATGTTAACGAGGTCCTAACTTTCAACGTGTGATTCCCAACACGGGTTGGACAATAGGAAGTGAAAATTGATCGTCCGGTCGACCACCGGATCACACAGCGGTCGAATGGTTGTGTCGAGCAAACCACCCACGTCAATTCACCAAGCTACCGTTCTACTAACAGTTATTTTTCCCGAAGGGTAGGCGGGTCGAGCCCTGTCCTCGAAGCTCCGACACATTCGGGAGGGCACGCCAGCATTTCCAATTAATGACCACTGCCCACACCGTGGAGTAAGTGATAATTGGGTCCGAAAATCATGAAGAAAATCAGAAAAAATCCGAAAACCAGAACAACGATATCAATAGAGTGGTCGGGATAGAGTCTGCGGAGTTCGAAGTGAAAATCTCGATATTCCATCCGTTTTTCCTTTTCTTTTCGAACGATATCCGTCACACCGAAACGTAGGGCCCTACCGGTGGCGTGACAATACCGTAAAAGTGTTGTAGATAATAAAAAAGCACTCTTAGGGACATCTTATGTCGATGAGTATAGGCTCTGACCACATATGTTGGACATGCTGATGCAAAGTGCATTAGGGTCTCAGGCGCCTCGAGGTAGGCCCTGCACCTCGTGTCAGGAACCTCTTTACCTGTCAGGCCATGATAAACCTCTCAATTTTCGACCTGAGGAAAGCAAAAGTCAGGTGCTTTGATAAGCCGAGGTCTTCAATGTTGTTGAAAAAACCCCCAAGCATTAACTTATCATAGTGTTGCCGCAAGACTGAAGTGATCTCTGCGGCTTTTATGTGGGTATTTTGCTTAACGGGTTCAAACTTGGTCACAGAGTTGTGATCACCCCGTTCAGTGTCGAAGACAATCAAAATCATCAGACGTTCGGGCAGCTGCCCTAAAGAGAAATGCTCCAGTTCCTGATTTTTCATAGTCGCGAACCATACAGAGAAGGGTATCTGAACTCTTGATGAATTCACAGGTTCCATCCAGTACCATTCTGTCTTGTAGACACTCCAATCTCAAAAGTCCATGACCTTCCTATTGTCGGGGGAATTAGAATCGTGGAACGGACGATTTGAGATGCAAGTCTTCATGTCGAGTTAATACAGCAGCTTTTGACTCCACCTCACTACTCCAAACGAGTAGAGTGAGATTGGAACGGCAAGCGTATTGGTAGCAGCAACTTTGTTTTTCTTCGACATTTATGATGACCAGATTTGTGTAACAGTTATAGTCTCGAGTATTTTTGAGCGGAACAGATAATAATAATAGTAAGATGCAGAAGAGAAGGTGGAAAGAGAAGGAGGAAATCGCTCTGAAATACACCCTCTGGAAAGGATCTACCCTGTTTGGACTCTAACTTCAGCAGATGTTATGGTGAAGCGACACCGCCAGCTTGATATCGTTTGTTCAAGGCATGTCACTACTTTGTCGTGTACCGCAAAGCCTTGCAGTGATCGATTTCGGGCATAGAGAGGTCACGCTTATACTGTGTCGAATCCTGCGTTGCACATATATCGACGAGCAGGTTCTCTTTACATTCAGCGACTCCTTTCTTTGGACCTCTCTGCTCATTTGTCCGTTCTAACACTCGTTCAACTGCAGTGAATATTCGTGTGTATGAAATGCTCGTAAACAAATTATTAAAGCATCTTATCTGTCTATAATTCCTAGGAATCGACAAAACCTCCGCTTTTTTTAGTTGCACAGATATCAACTAGTTCTCGTAAGTGGCTGAATAATAAGAGCTACAGATGTGAAATCAGAAAGAAAATATCTCAAAACCATGTGACACAAATTGATAAAATTTTCAGGCTATCATTTGATAATTTTGTTGACTAGATACAAAATTAGGATTGTATATTACTAGTCGACACCTTTCATATAAAACATCCAATATATCTGACTATCTTTGACTCATTAACTGAGTTAATGCGAAATATTTCAAAATTGCATAAGCTACAAAATTTCGCATCACATCGCTTCTGATTTCAGTTGTTCTCGTAAAACAAAAGCAACGAGGCTGATACAGAGGTACAATCACTTCAGCAATTGCCGAATATTTTCCTTTCCAGGTCATTGTCAAGTCTACTGTTACATATTCGACACGAAGTAACAAAATATGTAAATGTTCCTTCAATTTCAGAAATGACCACACCTTTCGATAAATTGTGAAGTAATCAACACATAGTTGGTGAATAAAACGATATTTTGAAAAGCTTTTGTGTGTAGTTATCTCGTATTTCTACCTTGTGTGTGAATGGAAAAATCCAAAGAATTGAATTACACAAAATACAATAGCATTTGCGAAAATAGCTTTTTTGTTTTAGAATAAACGAAATCATTACTGGTGAGCTTTTCACCAATACAGTTCCACAAAAACGCAACACGTATTTCATCATACAACGGCTTCTTCAGGCGTGTCTTTATTAAAGACTTTGTATGGCAAAACAAGTGTTGTGTTTTTGTTAAACTGTTCAGTGAAAATCTCACAATAAAGTGTTTTTTGAATATGTTCACTATAGTTGACACAAGTTTTTCCGACATTATATATTTTTCGAATAGCTAGTCACTTTCGTTGATCTTTGGATAGTGAATACCGTTTATTATATTGAGAAGGAAATATGCACGTATATATTATGTATTTTGTATCCTTTGGAGAAAAATATTATGTCTTTCTATCAGTAACGGCTCGTGCATTGGAGAACAGGGGAGGCTAAAGTCATAAAGACTATATACACACAAAAAAGCCCGCCGGAGGCGCGAAAATTTTTTGGGGTACCGCACCTATTTAAAGCAAAATACGTAATATTTGCATAAATGCAAATAAAAATTGTGTATTGCTGAAAATTATACGTATAAAACTGACCATTAAAAAAACAAAAACCAGGAAAACCGAAAAGTGAAAACCTGAAAACACTTCGAAATTGAAAGAAAACACTTCAAAAACACATTAAAAATATTACCAAAAATCACTGCTATAATACAATACTGCCTGTTTTATACACAAATAACAAATATTATCAAAAAACACTAAAACGATTCACCGAAATATTTTTCAGTCCCGGTCCGTCACGCCATCCCGTTCAAATAATTGAATAAAAAACAAACACAGTCGTACACTAACGGAGACCAACTGGAGGCTAGCCTCCTCTAACGCTATAATTTCTGCAACTAAAATTAAAAATCGGGACCTATGTTGCTGGTTGTATCGGTCTCGCGGAGTTTGTGTTTTTTAAAACGGTCGGAGGCTTGGCTCCCTTGCAACGTATCAACGTATGGCATTTATTATTTCGGGTTGAGATTATTCGTTATTCGTTCATGGGCGGTGCGTTTGAGGTTTGTTGATGCAGGATACAGTGTGGTACCACTACGTAGTGAGTGATAATGTTTTTTCAGGCATATTATGTATTTATATTAAAAATTAATGGTAAAGTAATAATACCCAAGCATTTTTAGAAAAAATAATCATAATTATTTGTCAATAACATTTAATCTAAGTTTATTTATTTCTTTTCAGGGCATGTGAATGAAAACTTATTGTTACTATTGATTTTTTTTTATCATCGATAGACATTTCCTCAATCTGTCAATTTTATTCAAAGCATCATTGTTGCGTGGGTGATTCCTATAACATCTCTCTCTTGTTTTTTGATGTTTTGATTTTTACTACTTGAACATGTAATAAGAAAATATGTAAGGTTTTGATGTGATACACGGATTCTGCCTTGCATTTTAGAATTTCCTTTCTGGCTCAATAGAGCACTGAGTTTGCTCGTTTAACAAAACTTCAGTTTGACAATTTCACAAAACATGAAAAATCATTAATGAAGGGTTCATTCTGAATTTTTATCTAGTATCGGCTGAATCCATCTGTTTGGACTAGTCACTCCTACAGTGAATTCCTCTGATTCAAAGGAGAAATAAATCAGGCGTAGAACGTGTCAAGTCAATATTTTTATTACATAACTTTTCAAAATTGTTGTCGATGTAAGCACCTTTTTTCACACGCTTTATGTATGTTTGTTTGTTTTTAACTCTCAAGCTCGGGATCTGTATTGACAGAATTATCGATATTATTGCTTGATCTGTTCGCGAGCAGATGGCGCTGTACATAACCTCCTTGATATTTCTTGATCTATTCGCGGGCAGATGGCGCTGTACGTAAGCACCTTGATAGGTTGTTCAAAAGGAAATCAAAAGAATAAATATAGTTTGAAAAACTAAAAAAACACGCTTTTATAGCATTGGAAACTAAACAGTTGAAAATAAATATAATTTATAATTTATTATATTTATATGGTCTTGTACAGTCTATTCTACAAAGATGTTGTCGGATGAAATAAGCGGGTTAAGGCAGTCTAACAGTTATGAGTCATTTTCCTCAAAGGTGGTAAAATTCAAAATACTTAGGAATATCTTGATTCACAGCTTCTTGGTAGATAGGTATTTGGATCTTTTCTTCATTTTTGATTGAAGACAGAACCTAATCGTTGTATTGAATATTCATCAGACATTTTTATACCCATATTGAAGCTTTCTCGGATAATGATATTGTGATATTTGGCTTCTGTTATTAATACCTACTATCTTCGTGATCATACTCACTCAGGGAGGAACTATTATAATGTCTCGGGGATTTCTGATCTGTTGAATTGATTTCTTCGCTTATAAAAGTGTTGAAGTGGTACTCCAAATGGAAAACAGTGTGTAAAAGCCAAATGGAATAAATTCATTATTTCGGGTACGGTATATATTTTAACAAAATCCCGAAACAACTCAAATTTAAATTAAAATTTGACATACTTCAACGTAAAAATACTACCCCTACCTTCAACCCCCGTTTATGGCAACAACTAAGATAAAATAAATTGAAATCGATACAATTCGATAAAATTCGTAAATTCGATAAAATACACTCAAAACTTATTGCAATATATTGAAAACTCAATTTCATGTTGAGGTATTGATAATAAAAAAGTAAAGAAAAACCATAGCAATGTTTTTT
>NW_019289686.1:60452-139508 GCF_000500325.1 Leptinotarsa decemlineata
ACTAAACAAAAAATTACATTTTTAAATTCATCAAAAATAATATTTTAGTGTACAATTAACTAAATAAGCGACACTATACATAAAATGTCATTTTTTTGTTCATCAGAAAATTTCTTTCAATATTACTTTAACTAAATAAGCGACACTATACTTAAAATGCCATTTTTTGTAGTTATTACTTCAGCAAAAATATCAGTTTGAATTACGCTTAAAACAACACTATACATAAAATGCCACTTTTTTACTCGCCGCAGCGTGTATCCACTCCAAATGCTTGTCTTCAACCTTATGAATGAATTCTTCGTCATTTACGCAAAAGTTCAAATCGACACTAGCGGCCTCTAGGAAAAAGTATTCAAACTAAGATAAAATATCGTTTTTGCAATAAAAGCGCTTTCTTTCAAGGAATCTAAATGTCGTTGTAACTCAATATTGCTCATTTTGATATAATGCCACATTTGTTTTCAAGGTGAGATATGTAGAATACGAAAAAGAACTATGGATGTTAACTGTTGGCAGCCTTGAAAACTAACGAGTTGTTTTCCTTTGTTCCGTAGATCAGAGGAGACTGAATATGACATATTTTGTTGTTAGTACAAAAGAGTCAGTTGTTTTGATGGGAATTTAATGAAGTTGTCAAAGTTATTGAGCTCCCAGAGTTTCAATACATTTTCACGAATATAAAAATGGCGACGACGATTTTTGATATCAAACTAAGATAAAATGTCGTTTTTGCAATAAAAGCGCTTTCTTTCAAGGAATCTAAATGTCGTTGAAACTCAATATTGCTCATTTTAGTATAATGCCACTTTTGTTTTCAAGGTGCGATGTCATTAAAAAATATTCAGTCATACCAAGTAATCAAAATCAACCAAAAGCAATAATATTATCCCCCTCGCGATGAAAGCACTGCATTTGACGTATTCTTCAATCCAGTTTCGTTAAGAATATGTACCACTGATCAATTTACAAATTTTCGTTACTGGCCGTTTACAGGTTTCCGATTTTGTTTTCACGTTCACAACTCCACAACTCTAATCTTATTAATCAATTCTATTTGTTGAAAAAATGAGCTCCCTAACACCGTTTGTCTTTTCAGTTCATTGTACTAATCGCACTTGCATCGGCTACTCATGCCGGAGTAATTGGTTACGACGCTCACCCAGCCTACTCCGATTCCGCTTCAGTCTCATACTCCAGTGTATCGGCTCCAGTTGCATCCCACGTTTCCTCTCCAATTTATGCCAAAGTAGCTGCTCCAGCTTATGCCGCCCCCGCCTACAAAGTTTCTGCTCCACTAGCCTACGCTGCTCCAGTAGTTAAGAAAGTCGTAGCCGAAGAATATGCCCCAGCCCACTACCAATTTGGATATGAAGTGAACGATCCACACAATGGGGATGTTAAGAGCCACCAAGAATCCAGAGATGGAGACCTCGTGAAAGGCAGCTACTCTGTCGTCGAAGCTGACGGTTCCAGACGTGTTGTGGAATATACCGCTGATCCTCACAATGGTTTCAATGCTGTCGTTCACAAAGAACCAAACGCAGTTTCAGTCAAAGCCGTTGCACCAGTTTATGCCAAAGTAGCTGCCCCAGTGTCTTATAGTGCTCCTCACAGCTACGCTGCCCCAGCTTTTGCCAAGGTGGCATACCCTGCTGTAGCTAAAGTGGGCTACTCCGCTGCCCCAGCTGTGTCTTACTCCAGCCTATCAGCTCCAGTATCTCACGCAGCTCCCTCCTATTACCACTAAGTGGTAATTGATTATAATATTTCTAGTGAAACCCCATATTTATTTATTTCCTTAATTATAAGTTTCATTAAAGCAAGTTCAATTAACTTCTTTGTTCTGAATCTAGTTAAAGTTACGAGAAAGTACCTAATCAAACTGAATTTTGGAAACATGGAGCATTCATTTGGTCAAAGTAATTGTTATGTTTTTCCTCGTGGATTGACCAATAATTGACCACACTGAACAATTATCAAACTTAACTTCTAATTCAACAATTATCAACAAAAACTTCAACTAAAACTTCAACTTTTATTCGAATTCATATCGCCTTACTAGATCGCTTCGCGTACCGCACTGTAACTTCCACTTAACTATGTCGATGGGAGAGTGGATGACGCTTATATTTGGCAATCGAAGGCGTTGGAAAATTCTTCGGAATTCCACAGATGCCTGTAGAATGGCCGCGAAATGTCGGTCGAACTGAGCGCGCTCTTCGCCACGTCATAATTGGTTTATGGCTACCAGTGGCGGTCGGCGTTATTTTCTTTAGTGCATAATTTACAGCATTATGATTTCTAAGTATGAGGTATGATTACTGAAACAAATTCAACAATGTGACTACTCTATTTTTCCATTCTGGAAATACTTACATGATATGAAATATGAATTAAATGAAGTATATACAGTCCGTTTTCTTAACTGATACCACTATACTTCGGAAACGGTAAGATATACAAAGTCGTTTGATTGGATAAAAGTTTCCTATTTTGGGAAACTAAAATAATCTCTTTTCAGATCGAATTTTCAACACTGTTTCATATTTTCTATGACTTGATATGAACTAATTTGCAATGCAACGTTTCGTTCATTATATTTCATCATCAACTTTATTTTTTCGAATACAAACCTCAAATTTTTTCCATCGATTTTTGTAGACACTGCAATGAAATATTCTGCTCTGTTCGTATGTGAAAAAATGAAGTTGATGATGAAACCTAGTGACCGAAACGTCACCAAGCGAATTGATTTTCATTAAAATATAACAAATATAGAATGGTATTGAAAGTTCTTTTGCCTTTTTTCATATCGTTCCAAATGGAGGTGGTAGAGACAAAAATCAGAATTCGACAATTTCAGAGTTTGGCGGATATTTCCATAACAATCTGAGAAACGATCTGAAAAAAAAATTATCCTAGTTTTCCAAAATTGAAAACGTTTGTTTAATTCACATGACCTCGTACCTAGGTCCTAACGTTTCTGAAATAGCAATAGCAATTAGCGTAAAAAAACGATATGTATATATACCGTCTGGCCAAGATGAGGAGTCGGCATGGGAGAATTAAAAACCATGGGGCTTAGAAAGACGGTTGAGTTGTAAACTAATTTCACTTTTTTATATCATACGCCTATTTGGCGACAATTCCACTGATGTATACGTGCACTCATATAATTTATTAATGTACAAATGCCATACTGATTCAGAAGACTTATATGATGGTCTGATTATTTTACATTTTTATGAAGATGAAAAACAGAGGACTAATTCAATTAAAAAAAATGTGTGCGTGGCCAATTTCGTCAAAGGTGTTTTTTGCTATAATTAAAGAGGTTAATAGTTGATTTTTTTGAAGATGAAGATAGGATCGTCTCTGGCTAGGAAAGGTATAGAATCGATCATAACTGGCTGAATCTATGCCATTCTGGTAAACAGAACTGCAACTACGACTCTATAAGGCGAGGCCCTCGAGGTGGGGTACTATCTCCCATTTTGTGGTCGCTCCTGATGAATAGTCTGCTTGATGCCCTCGACAGAAAGAAGTAGATCTGCAAGTCTATGCAGATGACCTTGTCATCTTGACAAGGGCCACGTCGGGAAGGATAGCTTGTAATATCCTCCAAAGCACGATGGACGTTGTTCACAGTTGGAGCCTGAGGGAGCAGATGTGTGTCAACTCCAGGAAAACTGTGATAATCCCCTTCACCAAGAGGAGAACATTGGACGATTTAACGCCACTTTTCCTCAATGGTGGGGTCATTCCATTTGGAACGGAGGTGAAGTATTTTGGCATTGTCTTTGATAAAAAACTCACCTGGAACGCTCACTTGGAAAAAGTTTCACAAAAAGCCAGAATGTCCTCATGAACATGTCGAAGGATTTGTGGTGAAACTTGGGGTTTAAGTCCCAAACAAATTCATTGGATTTATGTGATGATTGTCAGACCCATGATCACTAATGATGCAATTGCCTGGTGGCCGACGGCTTTACAGAAAACGGCCCAGGCGAAGCTTTATGGCTTCCAGACACAGGCTTGTCTGTCCATTAGTGGTGTCATCAGTACCACACCGTCAGTGGCTATGGAAATCCTTCTAGATTTACCCCCTCTCCACATTTTTCTGGAGAGAGGGGCTGGATGGACTGCATATAGACTTGTGCAAATTCCAACAGTACAACAGACTGCTGGTTGACACTGAAAGTCACAGCATTCTGGAAATGACCTCTGACTTTATACCTCCAACTACAAACTGCCTTATAAAGTACTGTTCCCGAGTAGAGAGGAGTGAATCCACCGTGATTGTTGTTGTTGATTCACAGATGGATCAAAAACACTTTCCGGTTCTGGTGCAGGTGTTTTCACTCGCAGACCTGAGAACAGAGATATCAACCTGCCTAGAAACCCATGCCACTGTATTTAAAGCGGAAATTCACGCTGTTGAATTGTGTGCGGAGAGATTGGAAGAATCCAACCTCATACACAAGTCAATAAAAATATTCTCGGACAGTCAAGCGGAGGTTGGAAGCTCTTGGATCCTACCGAGCTACATTTAAATTGGAAGCAAATTGCCAAAAACAACTCTTCTCGATAGGAAGACTCAACAGATTATCTCTGGTCTGGATTTCTTGCCATACTGGCCAGGAAGGCAATGAGGCTGCTGATTCCCTTGTACAGGAAGGTGCTGCAAGCAGCTTCATCGGAACAAAACCTGTCATTGGCATCGCTCTAGGCTTTGCCAAACAAAGATTGAACACCTGGATGGCAAGAAGATTTATGAACTTCTGGCAGAATCTTTCAGGATTGGCTCACTCCAAGGCATTTATTCACTCTTCGAAGCTTGATACCAAACAGTTGTTGGACTACAGTAGGGATGAACTACGATGTCTAACAGGCCTACTTACGGGTCACTGTCATTTGAATCAACACATGCAGAGACTTGGACTGTCGGAAGACAGTGTGTGTCACCTCTATTTGGAAAATGATGAAACAGCAGGGTACATACTTTGGGCCTGCTCCGCTGGACACCGAATCAGGTTTTTAGAGTTCGGCAGGGCCATACTCTTACCATCTGACCTAAAAGACCACTCTCCATACAAACTAATCGGCTTCGTTAAGAAGCTGGGTTTATTTGGTCGAGTGTGAATAGGTGTTAGCCACGATGAACCTTGAAGTGGGTTGAAGTGGAATGTCGAATAGACACACTTACCTTGGATCTTACCTAACCTTACGTAAGCCACTAGCATTTGAAAACATAGTAGTAAAATTTAGTCATAACGATCTCCTGAGGACGCTAACTTGGTTAGCGAAACGCGCGTCGAGAGACCGTATTTTGTTCTGGTGTTTGGAAAGTATTTCCAAGGGATTCACTCTAAGTCAGAGGTTTCAGTACGAACTATCAAGCATATACTCGTAAATGTAAATGTCAACTATAACTGATCTCCCATAACATTCAAATTTCAGTACTTCTTTTTGCACTGATATTTCTGGAATTATGTCAGCAAAATTATCCCGGAAATTCGAAACTAAATACGCAATACTGTTCATGACGTCCTTACTCAAAAGTAGGTAACTCTGTGTGCTAGATTATTGATTTGGAAAAACAGTGAATGGCACTCAAAAATCACACTTTTTCTATTATAATGGTTATTTAACTTTAATGAATTCAGAGTTTTTTTCTGTGACCTCAAGGTCTCATGTTGTATTATCAATGTCAAATTAAACTCCCTGTACAAATCTTATTCTGGACATAATGTGGGATGTCTATATAGATTGCTTTTCTCTTGTTCTTCCATTCTTTTTTCAATATGTGTGATACATGTTATTTGAGCTAATTATTTAAACTTTTTCCTGTTCATTATCATATCGTATATCGTATGTTTCGTGTAAAAAATTTGTTGTCATTATTATTACAATTATTTCGTACTCATTTGAAGCAGTAGCGTCAAACTGACGTTAAACATAAATGCTGTTTCGTTATAGTACATATCGAGTCGCCTTGTATACTTTAAACGCCCACAAGTATTTCAGCTCCTAGAGGTCACTATTGTTATAACGCACTGAAACGGAAGTCGACCTGAATCACAGTCTAATTAACAAGAAGGTTATCATTTTAAACTGCCGACACGTAGAAGCTATCGTGGCAATAAAACTGACCACATCGACCACTCCCAAATCTTTCAAACAATGAACTTGAGTTCACGGCAGATTTTCGGCTGGTGGGTGCTTTGACATATTCAAGGATTATCATTTATCTCGGGAAATTTAGTACGCCTTTTTTTGCTCGGAGATTTATTGGAGAATGTTCTTTTTGTTTCCTATACGCTGACAACGCTGATGCGAAAAAGTTGTTGCAGTGGTTTATTGAAGTTTTATTGCTCCTAGAGAAAAAAGATAATATTGAATTCGTTTGATTATCAGCTTTCATTTCTTCATCTTCATACAAACATATATAAACATATAAATATCTCAGTTCCATACCACCAATACACGAAGAACTTTAACAAGATTTTCAAGAGCCTTTCAGGAAATCCAAAAGACAAAGTCGAGAATTCGGAAAAGTCTGGAATTTACGAAATTGAATGTAAGGACTGCGATGCAAAATATTATGGACAGACAAAAAGATCTATTGAATTAAGATACAAGGAACACGTCTAGATGCCTATGAGAGTGTAGAAATAAGTAAACATAATGATATGAATACCGATGGTGGACCAATACCTAATAGTATACTATATAGCTTGTAAAAATAATATTTAATTAATAGATTTACCTGACTATTACAATAAGGACACATTGTGCGCAAGTACCTAGAAGAGATACCTACGGTTTAAGTAAGGATAACATTGTAAGTATGTTTAATTTGATCTTCCTCTTAAAGATGATCACTTGGTGATCGAAACACGTGTCGAGATGTTAAAATAACGGTTTGATGTTGGGAAAAAACCCCAGTAACATTCATTACTACACTAACGGTTCCAAACAGTGCATCATAATTTCATACAAACAGTTGTGGAGAATCTCCAAAGCAAGGAAGGAAGTAATCAACCCTTTACAAAGATGTGTAGAACATGCAAAGAAGATACAGACTAGAAAAAGCCTACTACTACTACTTCCCTATGTTTTTGTAGCTCCATATCTCAGTGCATGTTCATTCTACTGTCTCAAAATTTATTTTTTTTGCCTTGAACCTTCCACAATCTCAAAAATGAAGAAGCTACATCAATAAATAATCTTCTGAAGTGTATTGAAGAGACATCAAGAAACACCAACTCGTCCGAAAGTTTTTTTTCAAAATAATGTGTTTTCTTTGAGCATATTACTAGGAGAATTTATTTCCTCTGAATTGAACTTGAGAACTCATTCGAAACCTCTCATAGAGAAAGCATCACCACCCAAATAATTTCTAGATAATGACAACTATCCTCTGTTATAATCTCCACTCAAATAGAGTAAGACAAATATCATCATGAATTTTTTTATATTTTGTCCCATATAAATATATTATTTACAAAGTTCTAAGCCGATATGATACTTTGAATCACCAAACGTTATGTGACACAACTGACCCATGAGCAATAGCTGGAGCAACATATCCATGGGCAAAAGCTGGGGCGGCATAACCGTGAGCAAAAGCTGGGGCAGCATAACCATGAGCGACGGCCCCATGAACAAGAGATGGGGCAGCGTAAGAGTGAGCAATTGGAGCAGCAAAAGCAAGAGGTGCAGCTACTTTAGCTACAACTGGGGCGACAGTTTTCACTGCAACAGGAGCTACGGCTTTCACTGCAACTGCGGCAGGTTCTTTGTGGACAACGGCGTTGAATCCATTGTGGGCATCAGCGGAGTAGTCCACAGTACGTTTGGTACCATCGGATTCAATGAGGGAGTAACTTCCCTGGACAACATCACCACGACGGGATTCGTGCTGGCTTTTGCTGTCTCCAGTGTAGGGGTCGTTTACTCCGTACCCGAAATCGTAGTTGGCTGGGGCAGATGGCTCAGCAATGACGGCCTTAGCGATAGGAGCAGCGTAGGCATGGACAGCAGGGGCAGCATAGGCGTGGACAGCTGGGGCAGCATACGCGTGAATAGCTGGGGCAGCGTAGGCGTGAATAGCTGGGTTATGTTGCTGGACAGTGGAGTAACTTGAGACGGAATTGTGGGAGCTAACAGCAAGAACTGGAGAAACATGGCTCACACTAGCCTGGGCAACAGCTACGAAGGCAGCGAAAGCGAGGAACTGAAATGTAAGAGAAACACTGAATTTCAATAGATGTAGCACATCCAGTTACAGGAACAGTATACAGTTGATTGACACATATGCACATAGTAGATAGGATATCAAATGGGTATTCCATATTCGAGTTTACTTCAAACACAGAGGTAGTGAAAGAAAAATCATTGTTTTAATTCTATGTCATACCAAGAAATGGGATGTTCTGCTATTCAACGAAATTATTTTGTTCAAGTATGGTACAAAAGTTTCTTTTGATAAAAATTAATTCACCAGATCTTTTTTGGAAAGCTTTCTAAAATGTTTATGATGACTTAATCATTAAATATTGAGTTGAAAGCAATTCCCAGAGCACCAATGGAAAATTTCACTGAGTTCTTATCAAACAATCTCCGTAACCTTCAACATTTCAAATCTTCAGATCATCAGCAAATAATAATTTATAAGACTTTATGGGCTGTGAAAAATCATCAAGTGATCTAAGATTATTTAGAACACATTTGAAAAATATCACGAAATTGTTATGAATGGGTAGTTTAATATCACTGCAGATACCTTTTTTAAGAAACGATTGAAGTCTAGATGTTCTCCTTAGGCTTTGTTTGTTGACAGTATCGGATTGGACGGATACAGCGAAATCTCTAGTTGAGTTCTGGTTGAGAAAATACGAAAATTTTGGTTCAAGGAGTGAAATTGGAATATCAATTATAGAAATGACAAGTAAAAATATTTGTGATCAGAATATTTGAATATGTGAAATGAAAAACAAAGAAGAATTTCTATGGAAGCAAGCATTGAGAAATTGATGAACGAATGAGTACAGTAGAAAAGTTCAGAAAGAAAAATCCAGGATTGCCTAGTTGAGCAATTTTTCCAATAAATTTTCCGAAAAATATCTAAAAAGATAATTACCTACTGATACTCAGATAGGTAACGGAAAATCACCAAACTTACTTTGAATGCCATTATGCTTGCTTCTCAGTGAACTGAATGATGAATTGCAATTAGACAACGAAAGATTTATATGATTAGTTTTGGCAAAAACATGTTGCCCCGCCCGGAAAAAACTCGAATCCTTTCACCGTTTTTATATCAAAAAAATATCAACGTGCAAGGTTTCTGAAGAAAGAAGGTTTATACATGCTGGTGGGTTTGCTATTCCAAATCCGATAAACACTACGGTCGGTCTCTGGTATTGATCTTGATAAATATCTGTCATTAACGCTGAATAATGTTACGAGTTCCTGATTTTTTCTAGTAATATTGTATGGTACGAGTTTCAATTTGAGTTTAAACATCGTGAATGATATATAGTTAAGATTGAGTAGCCAAATTTGATTTAAAAATTGAGACTAGAATAGAATAGAATAGAATTTATTTCACTACGTTACATACAAAAATGTTTGTAGCAAGTCAATACAATCAATTGAATTCAAACGCCGGGGCACTAGAATATAAGTAATGTAAAATAAAAACATATAGATTATAGAAGTTCGATAATGTTACTTAGTTGTCAAAGTAATCAAGTCATGGAAGATTCACGTAAGTGTTTCAGATATTCATCTACAGAGTAGAAACAATGTTTCAAAAAATACTTTTTCAGAGCTTTCTTGAACATGGACAAACTAAGATTTTTATACTCCTTGGGTAGGTTATTATGAAGCGTATAATCAAGACTATTTTTTTGAGATTTATTCAATCGAAAATAATTCGTTCGAATTTTATCGGCACGCCTGGTATTGTAAGTGTGAATATCCGACTGTTTTAAGAGACAGTTCGACTTCTTCTTTATTTCAATAAGCGCATTAAACGAATATATACTTGGTAAAGGCATTATTTTCATCTGAATAAATATGGGTTTGCAATGATCTCTAAAACCGGCATCTGCAATAATTCTCATTGCTTTTTTTGTAGTTTGAAAATTTTTTCAGTACCAGTATGAAAATGCTATATGCTAAAGCTGACAACATTTTTTATTTGACGAATGTTGAAAAGTGTAGTACATAATTTACTTTTAAGCTGTACAATATGACATACCCAGCTGAGAGTGCTGTCCAAATATATACCCAGTAATTTAACACTGTCAACATTAGATGTGGCGTTGCTGCTTGAAAAATAAAGACTCTGTGACTTTTCACTATTTAGTTTGAGACCATTTGCCAAAAACCAATTTTCAGCCCTATCATCTACCTCTATGGATATTCTTGTGAGTTCTGATAGTAGTTCTCTATCTGAATATATAAATAATATGGTATCGTCAGCAAATAGTTCGGTGCTAAATAGTTGCATGAATTTGCTGATGTCATCAACATAAATTATAAATAGCAGGGGTCCCAGTACTGATCCCTGCGAAACGCCATAGTTTACATGTTCAAATTTTGAAACTTTGTTGTTTACACTAACGGCTTAAACTAATTATAAAAAATAGCAGTGAATCAAAGTTGAAACCAATACGGTCTAAGTGAACAAAGAACAATATCATTTCTGATTCTGATTCAATTTCTTAACGAATGTTTGGAGTATAAACTGAAGAGCATTTTTTTTGTAAAAGTCAATGTTCATGAGGAAATAGTTGTTCCGAAAGTGATGTTGATATGAAAGTAGTTATTTCGGGAGAGTTTTTCCTTTCAGTAACTCTGAAAATAACTTATTTGCATAATCTAAACCTTTTTTATATAATACTATATTTTCAGTATGCATACTGATGAGTGAGTAATATATTCCTTTCTGAAAGTCTCTATGGTGATATATTTCTGGAAAGTTCCACTTGAGAGCACAACTGTTTCAGTTAAGAACGTGATATATACTTGTGATGTGATAGCTATAGTCTATTTAAAAAACCAACGTATAGATTAGAAAATGATGACTTTCAGAAACGAATGTTTCGGATGATTGAAACAAATTATATCAGAAAATGTGTACTCTGAATAAGAAACTCAAAACCCTTATATCTGAGAATAAACCAAAAAGAAGCCACTCCGAAATCATTGTTGACAAGCATTCACCACAATCGGTTGATAAAAAAGAGATCAACCTTTTGAGCAATGGTTTGAAATTTGGCATTCCGTCTTCCGAGAAAGTCCTTGAGGAATCACACGTTAAAAGGTAAGACCTCGTTAATCCTTAGCTCGCACAAGTTTCGACTTCTGAGGGTTGTCGTTCGTAGGGGTGCGACAGCTGGTTAACGAAAAAACAGACAGACAGACAGACAGATATCATTGCTAGTGTCGGAAGTTCGATTCAATGTATGCCTGATTCCTCGAACGGATTTGTTTGAGAGAAAGTCAGGAATCAAATTTCCAGGAACACAATAGTGGATAAACCTAAACATTCAATGAACGATAATAAAAACAAAAAAAACTTCTCAAGCGATTGAAAGACAAAGTAAGAATACTACGAAAGGGCCAATATTCTCATCACTGCAAAATTATCCAGGAGCTCGTTACCAAAGATGATTACCGAAGTAAAAGACTTCCTTAAGAAATGCGATAACATACTTACCCCTCAATTGAAACTCAACTTACAAGTTTCCAACCCAACGGTGTCAAAACTTTATTGCCTCACAAAAATCCACAAACTGGAAAAATCAATGTCAGATATTGGATCTCCTACCTACCAAATAGCAAAGTGGCTCACTGAGAGATTTGAAAACTTCATACAACATACAAAAAACATCATTCTGCAAGAAATTGATGAATTCGTTTCTCTCACTTTGTGTGTGTATGAAACAATACCGTTTCCAGGTAGAAGGTTGCTTTCATAAACAACAGGAGGAAACGGCTATTGGTAACCCCTTGTTCCCTTACCAGGCAAATCTGTTCATGAGCAAATTCGAAATCAAAACCAAAGAAAAATGATAGTATTTTCATAGGATATAGCTGAGGTATGTGGATAATGTTTTTACGATTTTCGATAACAAAAAATTAAATATTGAGTAGTTTGTTTCCTTTTCAAATAACAGATTTTCATCAATGAAATTCACGTATGAGTTAAAAAATAAAGGACAACTTCCATTTCTTGACGTTTTGGTACTGAGGAGCCAATGGGGAAAGCTACAATATGATGTGATCAGGAAGGAAACCAGCACTTACAAGTATATTACTGACAGTTCACAGAAAAATCTGCAGTCGACCATCATATTTTGCAACAAAACCATTCCATAGACTTTATTTCATTAAGATTAGTTAGACAAGTTAACACAGCCAGGCATCTAGATGCCTATGAGAGTGTAGAAATGAGTAAACATAATAATATTATGTTTAATGATAGTGTACCAATACCTAGAAGTATACTATTAGTATACTTTTATAGCTTGTTGAAATAATATTTTATTATCGGATTTACCTGACTATTAGATAAGGCAATATTGTAAAATTAATTTAAGACTAGTAGATAAGACACCATGTAAAAATGATTTAAGACAATTAAGACGCAGGAACTCAGCAGAGGTATCTAGGGTAAATAAAAAAAATCTGTTTTAAAATCTGTTTTTCCGTTAATCAGCTGCCGCCCCCATACGAACGACAACTCTCAGAAGTTGAGAAACTTGTGCGAGCTAAGGACTAACGAGGTCTTACCTTTTAACGTGTGATTCCTAACACGGATAATACTGTATCTAATTTGGTTTAATCTCTCTCTTGAAGATGATCACTTGGTGTTGAAAATAACGGTTTGGTGTGGATTTAACTCCAGCAATATTCAAAGTGATATATGCTCAACTCACTTCATAGGTGCAATTATCGTATTTCACAATGAAATAATGGTAAAACATGTTTTATCATTCAAAACGAAAATAAAATTAACATATCTTAAATTGAATATTCATATTGAGATACAAGATGTTTTTGTAGTTCTTCTCATTCTACTGAGGAATTTTTCCAAAAGCACTTTATTTTTTTCATCAGTGTTCTCTAGCTTCTGTTTCTGTTTTGTTTTTCTTGCAATGCGATTTTAGGCAGTATCTCAGTATTTCAGCTCTTCTCTTTTTTCGAATAGTTGTGTCTACCTTTTTTGAAACTGCCTTTGGGCATGACCAAACAATTTCTGGAAAAGATACCCTTCATTTTCATCACCGGTGAGGTTCGGATTAAAATTGTTAGTGGAGGTAGAACCCATAGGTTGGCAATTGTTCATGCAGTTGCAGCACAGCCAACTCTGGTAAAAGACATACTAAAACAATTGGCAACACTGCACAACCATGAGATGGGAGTCCTGCATAGTCGAATGCAGGGCCAGCAGAATAGGAATTTTTCAAGTTAATTGAATATTTTAGACAAAATCGCAAGAACACAGATTCGTAGAGAAGAGGATGAGAAATGAAAAATAAAACTGGGACCTTTCAACCATATTTCCCTCCATCATCAATATAGAGGAAATTCAAACTAATTGTTAATAAGGAAACTACAGTTGGCATCCGCTCTAAAACAAATATTTTGCACATTGTAATTGGTTTATTTCTGGCTGGGCGCGGTGAAAGGATTTATTTCGAGGTGGGGCCAAGATCAGATAAACTAATATAAATTAAAGGATATCCAAACCAAACTCATCATTCAGTAGAGAATCAAGCAAACACCATGGCATTCAAAGTAAGTGTTGTGAATTAAAATTCAATTACGAGTCTAGCATTTCTCCACTAAATACTATAAATATTACAATATAAAGCATTTGTAGTGATTTGCGAAAGAATCTTACGAGTATTCGAGTGATACAATCTACAATAATGTAGGCAAATGTGGGACAATAATCAATGTAGATATTTCTGTCAAGTTGATATGACATGGAGTTGAGTTCAACCAATAATTTTCTGGACTATCTATTTCCGAATAAAAGGATTGGAAAAATCATCAACTAATGAATAAATTATAATGTAAATTCGTCTAATTACTCAATTAAAGCGGGAAATTGAGACAATGGTAACGTGCTTGCTATACTTTCGATCCAGAGAAACTGCCTTGAACAGATATTTTTCTCGTCAGAATTCTTTCAGTTGAATTTGATTTGGTACACAGTTGATAAGCTGTAATCAGTCATGATCACCATAACAATCATAGCTGTCGATACATGCATATTACTACAAGGTGAAAAAATTAAAAAATGACCTTTGAATCAATCAGCATTATCGATATCACTAAGAGAACTTACAATCCCATAGATATGAACATGAAAAACTAAAACTTTGATCGAAACATTTGAATTTATTGATTCTGAATGTAACTGAATGTAACTGCGAAATTGGTAATCGACTGAGTAAATTAAAACATACTATTATTTCAGTTCATCGCATTTGCTGCCTTCGTAGCCGTTGCTCAGGCTAGTGTAGAACATATTGCTCCAGCTCTAGCTCTTGGCTCCCACAATTCTGTTTCAAGTTACTCCAGCATCCAGCAACACGCCCCAGCCATCCACGCTTACGCTGCTCCAGCTGTCCATGCATATGCTGCTCCAGCTGTCCACGCATATGCTGCCCCAGCTGTCCACGCATATGCTGCCCCTGCTGTCCACGCCTACGCTGCTCCTATCGCTAAGGCCGTCATTGCCGAACCATCTGCCCCAGCCAACTACGATTTCGGGTACGGAGTAAACGACCCCCACACTGGAGACAGCAAAAGCCAACACGAATCCCGTCGTGGTGATGTTGTCCAAGGTAGCTACTCTCTCAAGTAGGTTATGATTCTATATGCCCCACCACTATGTTCATCCAATAGAAAGTATTCATCAAAATTGCAACTTTCATAAATTTGGACTGCGTATTCATATATTAAGCAAATCGAAAATAATACCAATTTCCTTTCATTTCTCTTCAACATTTTTTTTGCTGTGAAATCTTTGTCTAGTGCTCATTGAAATTATAAGCAAGAAGAAGGTGAACTGAATGTGTTCAGGATATGCGATATTTGGTCGCCATAGTGATCGTTTGACAATTGATACTGAATAATGGAAAAAACCTTGCCCCATTTAATTATTTCGAATTGGAAGCTTCAAAAAAAGAATGAAAGTTGATTGAATTCCGAATGGTGTATTTTTTAATGACTTCTATTAAAGGGTTCGACAAGTTGCACATGCCTGCCAAATTTCAATTTTTTTACTTTTTGTCCTTTGAAAGATATTTAACAAACATTATCTAATTCAAAAAATGAATTCAATTCAATAGTCTTCCTTCAATAAATGCTTAGAATGTCTGGGATACCTGACAGTGACATTGTCATAAAAAAGTTATAAAAAAAAGTAAGGAGAGTAGTATTGCATTTCAATCATATTATATTTGTGCACAAAAACTGTTAGTCGTTTCATAGTTTTTTGTTCGCCATTAGTAAAATGCCATACTTAACTTGAAACACATAAGATTGGAATTCTAATGATGATTGCTACGGAGATAGGACAAGAACACAAAATGAAATCACCCATTTATTCAGAGAGAAGTATCCTAATTTACCACACATATCGCGGCGAAGTACCGTAAGCAAGATCGAAAAACAGTTCCGGGAAAATGGGCATTCAAGAAAAACAAATAATCATCATCGGAGTGCACTCAGTGAAGAGGTCAAAATAAATGTTCTTCTCTCTGTCGAAGAAAATTCCCATGTCCCCACTAGGCAGATAGCTATGGAACTCGAAATTAGCCAGTCTTCAGTGGCAAGAGTTCTTTAAGCTGAAAAATTTCATACATATAAAATAACAATCCTCCAGGAACTCAGGAAGATGATCCAGATAGAAGACTCCAGTTTTGCGAACAAATGATGGATCTACTAGACAGGAATGTTGTACAAAAAGAAAACGGTCTATTTTTTGACGAATCAACGTTTATGTTGAATGGTGTGGTAAATCGTCAAAATTGTTGTTATTGAGCAGACAGAAACCTACACTGGATGAGAGAAGGCCACACTCAACATACAGAAAAAGTCAATGTTTGGGCAGGGATTGTTTGTCATCGAGTTATAGGACCGATTTTCTTCCAAGAAAATCTTCCAAGAAATTCTTGCAGGAGGACCTAGTTCCGAATTTGGCTATTTTGTTCCCTTGTCCGATAGAAGTTGACGTCCCGAATAGAAACATCCGGTTTCAACAGGACGGCGCGCCTCCTCATTTTGCAAGACCTGTCCGTGAGTACCTGAATGATGTATTTCCAGGCAGATGGATTGGCAAAAGAGGACCCTATAAATGGTCACCTAAATCTCCGGATTTAACACCTTTGGCCTTTTTTTATGGGGTTACTTGAAGAGCAAAGTTTTTAAGATCAAACCGGCAAATATTGAGGATTTAAAAGAACGAATAAGACAGGAGTGTAGGCTAATTTCCGGCGAAGTAATCAGAAATGTTCAAAACGAGTTTCAGTTACGTTTAGGGTATTGTCAGTTAGTAAATGGATAACATTTTGAACACTTGTTCAAGACTATTGAATTGAATCCATTTTTTGAATTAGATAATGTTTGTTAAATATCTCTTAAAGGACAAGGAGTAAAAAATTGAAATTTGGCAGGCATGTGCAACCCTTCAATGAAAGTCATTAAAAAAACTGAGTTGTCATTTAAAAAATTATCGATGACGTCATATCTCATATTTAAGACACACTGTATAATTTTTTTTGCATTAAAATAAAGCCAATTCAAAATAATAATCGAAGTGTCCGAGCATATTTCCGAAAGAAACAACACCTTTGATTTAGTGAATTTGTTCCATGTTAGAGACTCGCACTGTATATTTGTGTACTTATTTGGCTGTAAGATGTTATTTTTCAATTTTTTCAATTATTTGGTGAATCGCTCTCGGGTTCCTCTGATATAAATATATTTTCAATTCTCTTTTGAATTTTTATATCGATTGTTGAATTTTTATTTCATCAGGAAGAATATTGAAAGCCCTTGGACTCAAAAATTGATTAATTTTTTGGCCTACTGACTGGCTCATTAGCGGTTGGACAAATTTGTTTTTTCCTCTGGTAAGATACGTATGATCCAGATTGAGAAGGTCAATTTTTTTGGAATACTGCAATATTCAGCTGTTCAAAATATATTTATCTAAGATCAAACGTTTTTGTCTCTTTATATACTTGATCACTGGAGTATCTACTATTTTTATTCAGGATGATTTTCAAGAATCTTCTTTGGGATACTTCCAATGCATCGAAGTGTGTTCTTGACACCCCTCCCCATCCGAGAATACCATATTTCAAGTGTGGTTCGACAAGACTTTTGTACAAAATGATTTTTTGATCTTGGTCCAAGTACTTCGTCACATACTTAAATCTATATAAAATATATCGCAATTTTTTCAATAAATAGCTAATATGCTGATCCCACCGAAGATGTGAATCTATTATGATGTTTAATTTTTTCTTTTGATTTTATTGTACATTCTGTTGAAGTAATATTTAACGTAGGAAGAAATGCATCTTGACAGTTAAATGGTGGGTAGTGTAGTTTTTCAAAATTTATTGATAAGAGATTATAGTCGAACCACATTTTCAATTTATTGAGTTACGTTTGAATTTTATTATTCAGGTCATACCAGTTGTTATCTGTATAAAAAAGGACAGTATCATCAGCAACGCTGATAGTAGTACCTTTGCGAAATGGAAAAGATCTTCAACTCTTCCGAATACCTTGAAGTGGTAGAGAGTCATTGTTGATGAGTGGTCGGCAGTGGGACTAATTTCTTTTTTGAATGGAGTCAATAATTTTTAAAGTATGTTTTGGTTGATTGAGCTGCACATGAGCAGTATTCCAGTATTCCAGAGTGACACCAAATACTTTGAAATAAGTTTCTGGGGAGTGAAATAGCTTCTGGTGGCACAATAAAGTATAGTGTATGTCATGCTATTCAGGTTATTATTATTATTGAGATTATTTCTATCAGGTTGATACAAAAGTTTTGCCTGTTTCAATGTCTTGTGTTTTTGTAGCTCCTTACCTCAATGAATATTCATTCTACTGTGTCGTGGTATATATTGATCGATAGAAAATTTGTTACTTTATACATTGAAGCTGTTATATATGATGTCGTTGAGCAATTTTTGGCCAATTTTCCTCTACGAATACAAATCAAATCAAAGCGCTGCCGAAACAGACAGAAAAATCAACCAGGCATTTGGCAATGATAGTGTTAATGAACGCACTGTTCGACGTTGGTTTGCGAAATTTCGTTCCGGAGATTTTGGCCTCAAAGTTGAGCCCCGAAGTGGTCGACCTACAATTATCCAGGACGAGAATTTGAGGACCCTGGTGGAGACTTATCTATTAAAAACGGTGCGTAGGATGGAGGAAGAAGTGGGTGTCAGCTCTCATGCGGTTATTGACGTATTGGAATGTCGAAAAGCTAGAAAAGTGGTTATAACAGAGGAAGCTAGCCGAAGATGGGTCCTGGAATATAGAACAAATTTACCTATAGAAGTAATTATGTAATTACCTAGGGTCCTATCTCCGAAACTGTTATTTCCGACGAAATCTTTACAAAAGATGAGGGACTGCCAATGGGATCCCACTTTCACCAGTCATAGCTAACATGTACATGGAGTGATTTGAAACTCTGGCCATTGATGAAGCCCACGAGAAACCTCGTGTCTGGTTGAGATACGTTAACTACACCGTCATAATATGGAACCATGGAAATACTGAACTAGATGCCTTCCTTCCACATTAGAGAAGGAAGTCCATAACGAATTGCAATTCTTAGACGTATTGGTGACGTATTGGAAGACACTAAGTGGGTAACATCTGTATACCGAAAACTCACGGGACAGTATCTGAACCACGAATCCAACCACCACCAATCGACTGAAACAGGATTCATTGAGACTCTAATAGACCGTGCTTTCGGGCTGTGTAATACGAAGGAAGGTCCAGAGAAGGAATTAGACATCATCAAAAATTATCTTCAACGGTATGGCTACTTCAAAGCTAGGGTGGAACAGACTTTGGCTAAAAGACATCAGGAGCCCCGCAAGGAAGAGAAGTCATCACAACAAGTGCTTGCACTACCCTACATCAAAGGATCATCTGAAAACATAAGAAGAATTGGGTCCAAGTACAACATCAGAACCTGCTTCAGATCCGGTAACACTATCCGTAGCAGCCTCACGAAAACCAGGCCACATAACGCGAATTGTGATTCCAAGAATTGTATTTACCGGATTCCCCGTGAGAGCGAAAAACCCTATATCGGTGAAACTAAGAGGCCGTTGAATGTTCGCATTGCCGAGAACAAGAAACACACACAACGAGGGGAAACCAGCAAATCGGGAATAGCAGAACATGTTTGAACCCATCAACATAACATCGAGTGATCCTAAGCTGAGATCGTACACAGGGAGGAACATTGGTTAAGAGAAAATTCAAATAAGCTGCATACATGTTGTCGTCAACTTCCGCCAAACGGTCATCTCCCACCAAACCGGTGATGCGGAAAAAGGAAAGCGGAGAAAGTGACAGTACTCGAATGCTCCATAAATAGTCATTTCTCAGAGAAATCAGTCCAGACATCACCCGAAGACGATTGTGGATATTAGCAATCGAAACGTCGTGAAGTAACTTGGCTTGGAATCTCTTAACCTTTTATTTTCATTTCATTGTTCAATTGTTTCATTTTTACTTGTATTTTATCCTTCATTTCAGGTTTTTTGTTTAATATAATGAAGTTTGTAACGTAATCTAATGAAATTATAAAACAACAATAAATATTAATTGATGTCCCGGGGCGACTTCCATGATTCCAGTGGCGCATTTGGTTTTTCAGCTGCAGGAAAACCCGGAAAAACCTACAGCGCCACATCATCTGAAGATCTGCCAATGTCCTCTCTCATAAAACAAAATGTTGGGTGGCTCCAGAGGCTCCAAAAGAGTCAATACATCGCCAGAACACTTCGTGACACGACTATCGTCAAACTCAAAGCAGTCCGTTTCGTCTTTGAGCATTATTTTCAGCTATTCATTTTTGATTTTTTTTTATTAGTTCCTTCAGGGATTTCAAATCACTTTATATAATATCAGACAATGGAAGTCCGTACTGACAAACCCATAAGAATTTCTTTCATATGCAAAAGAGTTAGATATTCCAACTTTGCTGATGTGTAATTGAAACTTCTGAGGGATTCAGAACAAAAAAAACATGAAACCTTTCTCGAACTCATTCACCCTTTGTATTCGTGATCTTTTCGAGTACCATTACTGGGGACTGTGATAGATCAAAACAGTGCCAGTGAATCATACATGCAATGCTTTTGTATCCTAGTTTTTGGTAATATTTTTATATCAATCAGATATCTCATGATGAATTTCAATACATTATCATTATTAATTTATGTTACCGATTGTGTAATTGACAGATATTCAATAATAATAATGTGTTCTTTCGTTGATCAAGCAGTAAAGTTTTCGAAGATTCTTCAAAAATCAATATGATTCTCTTAATAGGTTACTGAATTCTCTGCTTGAAAAATTTAGTTTCACAATAAGATAATTCAAACCTCACTTGGAAATTATCAGTGATGAACTCCAACTATAGGTACCGGTTATCCGCTTCGGAATAAAAAAGCCGGTACCTATTATCTTTCTTCAGAAACCTTGCACACAAAATTTCGTTTGTTTTTTGTCTACATACGGTGAAAGGATCCATTTTTTCCGGGGTGGGGCCAAGTTCATATGAAATAATATAAATAAATCGAAACTCATTAGGAATTCATCATTCAGCTGAATATCGAGCAAAAACCATGGCATTCAAAGTAAGTATTGCAAATCAAAACCTAAATACATTGGTAATTAGGTATAGTAGCAATTGTCAACCCAATATTACACATTTAACAATATACTCGTAATGCTTCAAAGCAATTTACGAAATAATCACATTCGAGAAAATTCAATTGATAGTAATGTAGGGAAATAATTCATTGGAAATGTCTGGAGAACAAAGAAGTGCCGAATTTATTGGAACTATTCGTTCCCCACCCTCGGGCTCATACAAGCTAATAAGCTTGATGTAGTCCTCCTCGACCACCAGAGCAAGCTCCTGGCGAGACGAATATCGTCCGAAAAGAGGAGGAGAAACGGATAAAATATCGAGAGTTTCTCTTCGAACTCCGCAGACTCTATCCAGACCACTCTGTCAAGATGGTTGTCCTGATTATTGGACTCCTTGGTGAAATGATGCCCTCTCTACTCTCGAATCTTAACATCATACCTGCTTGCCGCATTAAGGCAGAAATCTAAACCGCACAGATGCAGAAGGCTGTCATTCTTAGCTCACTGTGCTTGCTCAGGGCACATGATTCTCGGACCCAATGATCACTTACCCCACGGTGTGGGGAGCGGTCATTGGTTGATAATGCCGACGCGCCCTCCCGAATGTATTGGGGCTTTGGTGGATAGGAGCTGACCAGCGCAAACTACGGTTAAAAAAATAATAATAATAGCTCCTACTAATGGTTCATACAATTACAACCAATCAAATGGCAGGCTTCAATATCTGCGTATGATAAATCATCGCAGAGATTACTCTTCCATCCAACCATAAGAACAAAAGAAAAAGAAACAGTATGTTATCAAGAACAGTGCAAACAGTATAAAATATATATTTTTTCAATTATATACAAAAACAATTTGTTCAGGCCAGTCTCTACTCGTCTACACTGTAGGTTAATGGACTGACACCAACCAACAGAAAACAACTACTACCCTGGCTAATACCACGAAAGGCTTTGGATTATATACGACAGGTGTCGGATATAATCGGCAAAATAGAGGTATTACGTTGTGGTATTGTGGAATGTGTCCTTAATCTCAAGTTGGGATGGCTTCTTTTTTCGAAAAGATAAAAGGGTTTTTTTGTTTTGGGGAGTTCTGGATTCCATATTCAACCAACCCACATCCCTGAACAGATGTGAAATATGTTCTCGTTTTCCTCATTCCTGTAAAGAGCCTAATGCATGCATTCTGGAGCTGTTGTCAAGATATAAGCAGTTTTTTGTAACTCCTTTCAAGGGAAGTTCTGTTCCATCTATTACAATATTCATCAGGCCAGATTAACGATTTCTCGCCAAAAAGCATGACATTAGATTTAGATGCATTAACACATAGGTAATTTTAGTTGACAATGATTATAACATATCGAGATCGGTATTAGATTGCCATAGGGTCTCATTAATTGAATTCTCGTTAAGTTTCATGTACAAAATATCCAATTCACGTTAACTCATGAAGTTCCCATTTTTTCTAGTACATCCAAAGAACCCCGTTATTCAATAAATATCATTAGGAACAATGAGTTACCTTTCTATTTCAATTTCTTCACATTTTTTATCACATTCCTCACTCGATAGCAAGCCTGAACCAATTTCATCATTTATCTCCACGATTTCTTCTTTTATTGTAATTTGACTCACATTATCCTGCACAACTTCTTCAAGTACTCTTCCTAAGTCAATTTCAGCACCATCTTTGATTTTTCTCTTTTCTCGAAATTTTTTTATTACATTACTGGTAGCCATACAAGACGAAACAAATTCTATGAAATCCCTGAGGTTGTCATTACATTGCTGGCAGATGACAGGATCTTCAATATTTTTCAGACCCTGAAATTTAAAAAAAACTGAGGAAATGCCAACAGAAACACTTTTTCCACACCAAAACTGGGACACTTTTTCCGATGAGTAATTCTTTCACACAGTTGGCGTTACCACTAGATAATATAAACCTAAATTGATTCTAATCACTGACAAATCCTATTGAACATGCACTGCTGGACATATTAAGAGAGAAACATTTATTTTAGCATAAAATCCAACTGGAGTCCTTGATAATATATGTTGAAGCAAAATTATTCATAAAAAATGACTTTTCTTAGAAAAACGAAATTTTGGTCCTGTTTCTTCTTGTGTTTACCACATCGCTAGATGTACTGTATTTGTATGAAAAAGATAAAAGTAGTTTCTATCTATTTTTCGGGAAGTTTAAAGCTTTCAACATAGTTGATGTTTATACATATAATGATTGTGTATTGTACCAAAGAAGATCACTTGAATCATTGCTGCATAACTTATGATGTCTGCCACAGTTGCAGTCAAAATGTCACAGGAAATAAATCAATATTGAACAGCCAGTCATAATATTGTAAAATGAGGAACATGACGTACCACCTCTGGAATATATTTTTCGAATTTGTCTTGAAAGTGGTGATCTTTCAGCAGATCCATCAAAAATGTGAAGGAACCATTTATCAGGTTGATGCAGAGGCAGCATATATTATAAAATCCTCTGGCAGATTGGGGTTCTACTTCACATTTCTTCATTCTCAAATAAGCAGTTCGCAGATCTAACTTCGATTCGTTTTTAGTTTTAATGTGAGGCGCTAGCAAATCTTCAGTGTACGCACAGTTTGCTTTGAAGCCGAATGCTTTGGCAATCTTCATGCTGCAGCTGTAGCATAACATAGGGGTTTGTGAAATGTTCCACCACTACAAATCAACACATTTTGATAATGCAAAAAAATGATTCACTTTTATCTTACTGGGTTCAACAAAAGTACGTCTAAGAGCTCTATGAAGAGTTTTGACTCCGCACATTTTTTTGCGACAGTTTTTTTCAAGCATAATATGCAGATATTTTTCATTACTACTAATATTATTAGCTCTACAGAAGGTAAAAACAAAACATTTAAAATATCATAACCTTATTGAATCCTCCTCTTTTTAGATTATTGGGCTCGCTACCTAAGACTATTATCCAGGTCCGACGATAATGTAAGTGGGTTACATAATCACCATAATATTTTTTACGCATTTTGATTTTCTTTTAAAAACATGTTCATAACTATTGTGGAACTTACGACCTCCTCTAGTCCGTCTACATCCAGCCTGGTTACTGGCGTAACCACCTAATTAAATCTAATCTAAAAAATCGTTATCCAACGATTCTACACGTCGAAAGGACAGTGCAGTTTCTTATTCTGTCACTAACAAAATAGCTACATGTATTCTGAAAATTTAGAGAAGTATTTCCTAAGCAGCTATGTTTATTTGGAAAAGTGTTATTTTGAGTTTTATCAAATTAGTGACGTGGTTTTCCTGTGAACTATATAATTTTTTCAGTTCATCAATGTATTTGTCAGTTGTCATATTCAGTAATTTCATTTATGGGATTACTAGCAAATGCCCTGATTTTTTCCGAAGCAAATGAAATCTAATCCTGAATCGCATATATTTTACCAGATGTCTTACATATATGAATCAATAGAAATGGTTTCATCTGTTAAGAGCATTCTTTGTATGAAATAATCGAAATCAGTCCATAATTGTTATTCACTGCTATAGTAGTTCACACTACCAATGCTAGATGTCACCGATTATCGTAATTTGTCGCCATTCATGCGTAATCTATTGGCGTTTAGCTCTGAGTACTCTGAGGCGTTTGGTATCATGTAGGAGTTGACATAAAACTGACAGCCATTTACAGAGCGGATGTGTTTCTGCAGCCAAATTTTCGAGTCATGCGAAGTTTTCAACATATGTCCTACAATGTTGAATTACGTCATTTTGACATCACTTCTTTGTGAATGAAGATAGAAGATTCTCATGACTCAAGAATTACTAGGAATTATTAGGAGTAAATGAGTAGTTTGGTACTAGTTAAAATGTAATGTAGATAACTTGAAATATTAATTTTTTAAATATTGTCGATAAATGAATTGTTTCCAAGTATCTCTAAACCAAAAATAATTGAATATTCGAGCAGTTTCTCTTAATTGGGATTGAAGTGATAAAGTTGTAGTGAAGTAAAAAGAACTGTTTTCCTTTCAACAGTTGATTTCACTTCCCTTCTTTCCCTAACACAACTAATAGGAACGCGATACGTAGTATGTGTGTGGATTAACTAGATAAACATTAATAACAAACGGAACGTACCATTATTCATATCGCCTATTTAAAGCATAATTTGATCTCTCATTATGAATTTTATTAATGGGCCGGGGTCCACTGAAGCGTCATTAACAACCCTCTGCCTCGACCGCATTCATACATACGTTCCGATTTTCCGGATAAACGCGTCGACTGCGATTATCCTTTCGAACAACAAAAGAACGACGTGTTTTTAACATTGTTCGCAGCAGCTGGAGCATCCCCGAACTCTTTTCTGATCTATTATCATATCATATCAGATCCACCATGGGCGGCCAGGAACGGTTTCCTAAACAAAATGAAAAGACAATTCGAACTTTGAACGTTTTGATTATTTCTACATTTTGAGCAACTAATAATATTTGTCTGTTGATTATTTCAGAACTATGAAATGATACTTTCACCCCATATTTACATAAATAATTTATATGAACATGTCGTAGTCGTAGTTAATACGTAAAAACTTACGTCAATATGGTATATTAGATTCCACTTAACTCCTACGTAAAGTTGTTACTTCAAGTACAGACGTACTTGACTTTTTAACAAATGAGAATCTCTCTGAGCTTTCAATTTATATGTTGGTCTGTGTGATGTTCTGTGGGAGAGGCTAGAGTTTTTGAGACATTCTTATCACTTGATACGTTGAGATTTGTTTTTTGTTGATGAGTATTTTTCACCAAAAAAACTATGGAGGCAAAGTTTGGTCAGGAAGTTTTAGTTATTAAAGGATGCTTTTTCCAGTTAATGATTCCAAGTTTTTCTGCGAGCTAGTGTTATATTTGTTTGTATTTACTCACTGAAATCATATAAAATATATGTAAAATAATGACAATAATGTTACGTAAAAATCAGGTTATATTTGTGACGGACATAACATAGTTACATAACACGTATTATCAGTTATGTAACATTCATGTCAATTTTACATAATTGTGTTTGCTGAGAGCCCATCAAAACATAGTTTTACTTCACTCTCAAGGCCTAGTAATGCATCATCGTGACCGAATATTAAAACTTTACATAGATGATTCTACAGATATTTCTAGAAATGATTTAATATTATGAAAATGACTAGACCACCTTGAATACCGCACTTTATATACAGTGCGGTCCTAAAGTAACGGATAAATTTCAACAATATTTGAAATGATAACAGTCTAAAGCATATGGAAACCGTTCATCTCCCGATGCGGTGTTTTAAGCTCAAAATATTCCTTGGTTTCCCCTTGTGAATTTTTTATTTTAAATTGTCCCACAAAAAAAATCGAGTGGAGTCAAATTGCAAGAACAGGCTGGCCATTCAATTTCGCCACGTCTACCGATCCATCGACGGGGAAAAACTTGATTCAGATAATCTCGTACCGCTACTGCATGTGGTATAGCTCCATCTTGTTGAAACGATATGTTTCTATCGGTATCTGCGGTGTTAACACGATCAAGAAAAAGTTGTCGTAAATCTGGTATTGAAACATTCTGTAAAAAATCCAAGTAACTGGGCCCAGTTAGTGACCCCCCAAAAAATATAGTCCAGTTATTGTGTTATTCAGTATGGCACTCCAAACGGTATCTTTAACGGGATACTTAGTGTGACCTTCCCTCATCTAGTGAGGATTTTCCGTACTCCAATACCGACAATTTTGCTTGTTCACCGTTCCATATAAAGTTATTTTCAAATATAAAATTGATCTGTTTCGGGATTTTTCATTTGCATTAATGAACCCGTAGAAAATGAATTTAGCCGTTACTTTAGGACCGCACTGTATGATATTCAGAAATCTCAATATCTCAATTGAATCTTATTGGTATGATAAGGCATTTTTAATTCGCATCGAGGCTAAACTATTGAAATCGGAAAGAATACGCGACGAACAGTTAATGCATCTAGCAGCGATAAATAGGTCAGGAAAGGCATCATTGATTTTAACAATGGCATCGTATTGTTGGAAAATATGACTTTAATTATATTATTCATGGACCCTGTTCATGAATTCGAGCATTGTGTCTTTATTAATTGTACTCGAACAAATGTTTCTGTTGAAATTTGTAAGTGTGAGCCCACAGCACTTAGGTCACATGTGACCCATTGTTCATCCTCCAGAGGAGTTGTCCTCCTAGGTCATCGTCCATTCTGTCCTTTCCAGGTAGGTGGGCAGGTCATTAGGAGACATCTCCTTTATATCGGCAGGTGTAGGCCAAGATTCACAGAACAAAAGCCTCCGGTCACTCGCATAGGGCATGCCTGACACTCTCATCTTCCTGTTCACACATCCTGCATAGAGGTGTGCCCACTAGCCCCATATTATGGAGGTGTTTGTATAATATACTATTCCATTAGTCTACCTACTGATTTTATATGCATTCGTTACTTATATTTATTCACAGCAGTAAACTTTATTATATTTGTGTTGGGATTACTCCTGTTAGACAATAATCCTTTTTCTTAAATATCCACTGAGATATCACAGTATAAAGTAAACTGATAGAAACGTACAAAACTTTTTGAAACAATCCAATGAAACATAAATATACCAGCTATATTCATCAGTCTGGGATTCCCACGGTGCGCCTATGGTTGTTCGTGAACTGAATGCTGCAGTAAAAGCCAACCCTAATTCAATTACGTGTATGATTTTATTATTTAATATGCGCCAACTCAACATTTCAACGAAATGAAACGGATGATGTTATTAGTTTGCATTTAATGTGGTCGGTATTAAATCATTTATACATTTGTTTTGTTCAAAGTGGTCTCTTCACTTCGCTACTCGATTATAATTGCTTCATATTTTCCATTGGACGAAGCTTTTTTCATAGGTAGCGACGTTGGAGCAATTATTTCTGGATTTTAATTTCGACATATTTTGTTGATATATGCAGGGTTTTTAATTAAATTTTGTTATTGATATTTTATTACGACTGTGTGGTGATTACGGTATTTTCTATTAACAACAGTGATTCCAAATTTCTGATGGAAGTTGGTGGTTTTAAAAGTTACTCTTACGGCGCCTGCAGCGGACGGTTTTGACTGACTACTGGGTGAGTTTTGTCCTCCAAAATGGCTTCTCGTCCCTTAACAACAAGGAGACTGCGGTTGCTGTATTTCTTGATATTGAAGGAGCATTTGACAATGCACTACCTAAATCTATAGGATCATATCTGGCTAGGAAACGTATAGAATGGACCATAACTGGCTGGATCTATGCTATGCTGGTAAACAGAACTGCAACTAGGACTCTTCAAGGCGAGGCCATTAGGTTCAAGGTCACCAGAGGCTGTCCTCAAGGTAGGGTACTATTTTCCCTTCTGTGGTCGCTCCAGATGGTTAGTTTGCCCTCGACAGAAGAAAAGTAGATCTGCAAGCTTATGTGGCAAGGGTAAGTTGTAATATCTTCCAAAGCTCGATGGACGTTGTTCACAGTTGGTGCCATTGGGAGCGGATGTCTGTCAACCCCAGCAAAACTGTGATAATCCCGTTCACCAGAAGGAGACAATTGGACGATCTAATGCCACCTTCGTTCAATGGTGAGGTGATTTAGAACGGAGGTGAAATATCTTGGCATTGTCCTTGGTGGTGCCATCAGCATAACATCGTCAGTATTTTAGTACTTGAAATTACATCTAAAATGATCAATTTTAGTTGGATGTTGGTTGCTCAACATCAGAACACAATTATGGTCATAATGAACTCCTGAGGACGCTAATTTGGATAGCGAAACACTCGTCGAAAGATCGTAATTTTGTTCTGGTGTTGTCAACAGATTGATTTTACGTCAGAGGTTCCAATACGAACCATCAAGTTAAAACTATGAAAGTACCCTAGGTGCGGTTTTTAAAGCTACCGGCAACACTTTAAAAAGGCGAATCCCCCCGCATGAAACACTGTTTTGTATGATGCCAATGTTCCTACATGATCAAGATTATGTTCTCCTTAGATCTTATGTCATACTTACGAAACTGCAGTCCTTTTTTAAGGAATATACTCAGATATTTAGGTATTTGATTATGTTCAATTTCAAGGAGATTTGTTTTTCCAATGTTCTGCTCAAATGAAAATGTAACTTATTTTTTTAATAGACCTCGTATATCTTGGCTGCAAGTAATCAATACGGAACTGCTAACAATGAGTAAAATGCTGCAAGATAACAGTATCAACGTTTTAACGTTCAAGAAGCCGTGTAAACGTAGTCATACCACAGAACAGTAAACAATTCACACCACAGAATACTAAGCAATGTCACACCTTTTGTGGTTTATACAGAACATATAACCCATTTCATGAAGGCTGCGTTCAGATAATTTTCCACACGGAACATGTATCTCTCAAGGAAAAGCCACGGGAACGTCAATGGGGTGGAGGCCAATGAAGCGACCTCAGCTCCGAGAGTTACACACAATAGTCAGTGTATGTCGAGGGATAATAATTGGGCGGCCGATTATATTAGCCGCTCTACCCTCACGGGCCGAAGTCGACTGCGGGGAAAAGGTGGAGGGGGCGGGGGAGCCGGCGGCACGATGTAAAGCGACGCTCCGTCTCTTTTGATTCGTGGATTAATTGAAATACCTCGCATTCCATGGCTTCGGCGGTGGGTCGCCGGGGGCAGGGTTGGATAGTGGATCTCTGATGGTTGAGGTGGTGACATTTTCATGTTCATGTCGTATTGTGATTTTGTTTGATGAAACTAATGAAAACTGTGGAGAATACCCAAAATATGATGATGTGATGAAACTTTAAGACATAAATGCACTGAGCTTTTATATGAAACAATTTTTAGGGTACATAGTAGGAGCGTAGAGTATCAAAAATGGAAGGTTACATATCCTTTTCCATATTCAGATTCCAATTGAAAAGTACATTTTTCTACTCAATTATATGGGCGTGGGTGAGTAGGCAATGATTCCATAACTCACAACTAAGAACCAATCCCATAATTCCAATTTGATAACCCACTAACTTCGAGGCCAATCACAGATACTCAAATTCATTACTTTATGGATGTGTGTGTTTTATTTTTACATGCGTCAAACTATTTGGTTGTTTCAAAAATCCTCGTCCTGGATGACTGTAGGTCGACCACTTCGAAGCTATAATCTCCGGAAAAAAATTTCGAAAACCAACCTCAAACAGTACGTTCATTAACACTATATTTGCCAATAGCCTGGTTAATTTTTTGGGCTTTTGAAACAACCTTTTTTCTCAAATGTCAAAAGTGATCACTGAACTGACAAGATTGTTTTTAAAAATATAATTTCTAACGAAAAATACATTCACTTAGGAAGTGAAACAAGTCTATACTTCCAAAAATTTGTAATGTTGCGAAGAAAAAATGATATTTTTGATCAGCACATCTTTCTATATGTATATAGGTAGTAATTTTTTTGAAATTAATATCTGTATCAAGTTAGAGAAGTAGAAAGCCGAAAAGTTTCTTTCCTAAAAATGAAAATTATTTTGAGCTGAAATAGTATTATGTAAACACCACTGTGGATTACTTGGTAGAGCACAGAACTTGTAGAACAATGTTCTCAGTTTCAAATCCTATCGACGCCAAACATTTTTTATTTTTTTCAACCACCCAATTCTTTTCTAAATTGAATGCAGTAATAAAAATGGGAAGTATTTTAGAACGATTTCTCAGAATGCCTCTTGTTATGGAATTACTCTCCTTTGGTATATCCTTCAAAATTGAATCTAATTACGGATTACGGAACAGATCTTATGCTTTCACAGACAATATAACAATCTGCATCAATAACATATCCTGTGAGAGCACAAGATCTTTTGTGCTGTTTGCAATCACTTTTATTACCAACTATTCTATATTTCAATGTGTAACTATTTTGACGAATTCTGTTGTAAGTACTACAACTATTTTGTTTCTTATGCGTGATTCCAAGTTGACTTTAGTGTTATGTGAAAGACGAGATAAATAATTTGAATATTCATCGGAAATGGTTGGTTTCATATACCAATAAAAGAAAATTTCATCTTCCACTGTTCTGTTAAAATGTGAATCTTGAAAAGGTAGGTACTCTTTATTACTCTAAAGAACGGTCTGTTCAAGAATGTTATCGATGGTGTAATCGTATCCGAGTAAAAAATTCAGATCAAACGGCCTTTAGACAGATTTATAGCTTAATTTTAAGCTTTTCTGGTAGTTACCAGCTAGTTAATGAGAAAAATCAGTCCGAGAAATCCCTAAACTAATGAGCAATGCAGAAGTCAAATTAGCATCAACTCTGAACAAGGGTGCGAAGAAGAGAATGAAGTCAGTGGTGACGTGGGTCGAATTTGAAAGAGGGTAGTATTAGCTGGTATGTATTGGTGAGTATTTGTACATTCAAGTGACAAAGAAAAGTGTTTTGGAAGTTTATACACATAAAAACAGAAATAAAACGACATTTACTGATAGATTCATCAACAAAAAATAATACAGATACATCTCTCATCCCTTGTAAGAAGCAACAATCGATATAGCCAGTGTTAATGGTGATCGAAAAAAAATATTGGAAATATCGGAAAAAGGGAACATTTGACAGAAAATCATAACTTTAAAATGGTCGCACATGGAGCAAATCCTTTAACGCCGAGAGGTTGGTAACACTACCTGAATTTATTATCAAAAGTGATAGTTGACGTATGACAAGTGACAGGAGATGTATTGAAATGGTTGAAATGAGAAAAAACGTAACTTGGTTATTTTAAACGTTGAACTATTACTATTGATTCCTTGAATTGATATTTGAGTTATGTTAATAATCGTAGTGTTTACTGCCACAAAAATAACACTAAAAAGTAAAGTACGAAGTTACAGAGCCAAGCTTTGTAGCTTTTTTCTTCCCTTTGACCTCTAATGTTGTACTTGAGTATACATATTTTGATAAAACCTCAAGACCATGGATAGAAACATTTCTGTGTTTGCTCAAAAACTATGGTATTGCAAGCAGTTTGATTGAGACTTGGTGTGCCAAAGATAAATGTTTGGGTTGCTTGGAAATAATAATATGCCCCTGAAAAATTTTCAAGACACCAATTTTTTAATTCACGTGAACTATCTCAAAATTATCGAGTACAAAATTAGGCATGCCGACAGATTTTGGATTTGTAATTTAAAATTCGCACCAAAACACTTCAAAGTATCATCATCGCATGTGACGTCACGTTCGAGTAGACTACATGTAAACACTAGAAAATCTTCCATAAATTTGGTGATAACTATTATTGGATATGAACAAGATATTTGTGTTCCTCCCGTACAAAAAGTTTGCGAGATGAGATTCAACGGGACTATTGGCCAATACTTAGCTTTACTTTCGTGAAGAACACTTTGACGTAAGTATTTATCTGAATTTGCAGATTATAAACCAATATCATCTTGGTCGAAGATTAAATTCAACAATTAACAAACTTTGAGGTTAGGTGCGAATCTATAGTTTTCAAAATTTTGCTAAGCAAAGCATGGTTTTCTTCTTCCAGTTTGTATCTGAAAGAATATTTAATAGGAATGTTCAAAGTTATGTATTATATCCTACAAATCGTTTAGTGACATTAGCGGATGATTTATCTTTTTAAGATATTCATTGAAAAATAACACAAGGAAACACAAAATTAGATTTCTCAGATTCATCGATTTCTTTTGTGACCTGTTTTTTCTATCGATTTCAAAATATATTTCTGGTTGAGTGTACGCCACTGGTATAGCATAGAATTAAGAGGGTCCGCACATAATGGGGTGTAAATTCAAACCAAACTTAGTGAATTCAATAGGATCTAATAAATGTCAAACAAGTTGAATCCGTTGGTAATGGGGGTAATGAGGGTTAGTGATATATTGAAATTTTCTGAACATTTCCGGAGGTTTGTACATGATTTCAATCTGTTGAACGTTTCCATGATGTTGGAGAAGACGTAAATATGATATGAACTTCTATGTCCATTTTTCTGAGACACTGAATATCAAGTGATCGGGTTTATGCTCATAGTTTCAAGTATCACTAAATTATATATATTTTTAGGTTAGGTTTCAGAAATCTTGAAATTTCTGAAATTCATTTCATTCCTGGTAATAACAGCAGTAATAAATAATTAATGCAAATTCGGCGCATTCCATTTTAGATGACTGTTGAGAATTGTACCCTACAATTAGTTTGTTTCAAAAGTTCCTTCCGTTTTTATGAGGCCACTTCAATGTATAACAGGGGTCTCCAAACTTTGAAGCCTTCGGGCTATAATGATTTTATCAGTTTGTTCCAAGGGCCAATTTCTGCCCTTAACTATATTTCTAGAGTAGGATAGTCGCAAAGTGCCTGACCTAAGCAAACTTACGCTTTTTTTGCATTTCAATTATTTATGTGTATTGTGACACTTAACGACATCTAGTGGCGAGTAGTGGTACTATTTACTATCTTTTTCAGCTACCCGCTAGGTGGCATCAGGCGTAATTAAATATTTGGAATTACTGTGTTTGTTCGAAAAAGTTCTGGTTCTAGCTAGTGTATTCCGATCACCTCGAGATGGTAGTAATAATTGTACATAAAAAGGCTAGCGGCGCAACTGCGAGTTAGTCTGCGTAGGAAAGGCGAAGGAAGCGAAACTGTCTAATGTGAAATAAAGTAACACCCGTCAATAAAAGTATTTTGATTTAACTCATTGTTTTTATGTGTGATTTGTTAGTATGGAAAAGAAGCGAAAAATCGACAGTGCGAATGCAGAACGTTCCAAGAAAAATGGAACTTTCAGTATTTTGTGATTGAGTCCAGTAATAAGGGGCGCTATGTTTAATTTGTAATGAAACCATAGCCACTATGAATCGAAACATCTTCAAAGTTACTCCAAGTATACAGGAAGTTTACGGAAGGAAAAATTTGAAGCTTTGAAACGCGGACTCAAATCGCAGCAATCTTTATTTACCAAAGCGAATACTGAACAAGAGTCTGCAACTCGCGCCAGCTTTCGTGTGGCTCTTGAAATCGGAAAACGTGGCAAACCATTCACCGATGGAGAAATGATAAAAGAATGCTTGATTGCAGTAGTCGAAGAAATATGCCCCGAAAAGGTAAATTTATTTTAAAATGTCAGTTTGTCAGCAAACACCGTGGCTCGGAGGGTGCAAGACATCGCAGAAAATATATCATCTTAACTGTCTGACAAAAATGATATCATGAGAGGTTTTCTCTAGCATTGGATGAGTCAACGGATGTGTCAGATACAGCTCAGGTGTTGATTTTTACTCGCGAGCTATGAAGTGTATGAAGAACTTCTTGATATTGATAGTATTCACGGCACGACAACTGGGGCAGATATTTTTAAGTGATTGAAATTCCCATTAATAAAAAGAACCTTCGATGGAGAAATTTGAAATCTATAACAACTGATGGAGGCAAAAATATGTATGGTAAAAATGAAGGAGTGGTTGCACTTATGTTAAAGGCTGTAGAAAATGATGGTGGTTCAAAACCATTAGTCTTACATTGTATCATTCATCAACAGTCCTTGTGCGGAAAATGTTTGGATATGTCTGAATTTCTAAAACCAGTCATATCAGTTGTTAACTTCATCAGATCCACTGAGCTGAATCACCGACAATTCCGTGAGTTTATTCAACAGATTGGAGAAAATTAATTACCATATCATACTGCCGTACGCTGGCTTAGTTGCGGAAAAGTCCTTAAGCGCTTTTTTGAACTTCGAGCAGAGATCGAATTTTTTTTAAATGAGAAGCAGCGCCCTTTTGCCGATTTAGAAAATAGTGAATGGAAAGTTGAGAAAGTGAGAAACTTATCGGAACGCTTGAAAATATGGTAGTCGGTTGGCGAGAGGTCTGGGAAGTATGGTGGATGAGGCAGAACTTTGACTTTCGACTCGTTCAATTTTCGGACGATGATTTTTGAAACGTGCCGACGGGCTTTGTCAGGCAACAGGATCGGACTTCTTCTGTTGATCAATGACGGCTGCTTTTGACGGTCAGTTTCGTCGATTTCCTCACCAAGGACACTGCTGTGATGGTTTGGCCCGGATGTAAAAAATTATAGTGAATAACACCAGCCGCTGATCACCATACAGTAACCATAGTCTTTTTTGGGTGGGTTTTCTCGTTTGGTTGGTTCATTGGTGTCCAAGCACTGTCCTGAACGTCCCTTGTCGTAGAGGGATCGAGCGTGGGTGTGATGTTCGGCTAGTTTGTCGAAGTCATCAGGCCGTAGGTGTCATTGGGTCCTAAAATTCTTAGTCCAGCCGCTTCCTTGGCTAAAGAGTCGCCAATGCGATCACCTTTACTCTTGTCGTGCCCTTCAACCTACCTCAGGATGTTATTATCTACCGAGGCTTTGGCTACATCGAGTACTAGCCCTGAGGTAATATCAAGGTAGAACCAAAGTATAATCTTCAGTTTGTTTCGTATCCCTAAAGTGATTTGGAAACTGGGATCGAAATAAAGAACTTTGAATTATAATCTGTTGTAATGGAATTTTGCAACTGCAACAAAAATTTGGAACCTCTCAACCAAAATCAACTGAAAATGAAAGGTTAGGGGGAATTAGTTGTTTCTTATTGACGCACATATAAAAATGCCTCAGTATGATCCCAGTATGCATGACTTAAGGGTACAGAACGATTCGGTAGGAAATAATCTCGATAATTACACCGTTGGAGATGGTATTGATCGAGCACCTAATATAGCAGCGACGACCTACGAGTTTATTGGTAATTTACTCATAATAATATCAGAACGGTGTGCCGCCTGCTGGATCTCATCTTAAGAAATTAATTACTCGCTTCCTAACTTAATAGCCGGCTGTTAAAAGCTCTGCTCAAGACAACTTTCGCGTTTGCTGGTAACGTTTAATTAATTTTGCGTCGGATAACATAATTACCGATTTTCGGCTTGTTATTAAAAGAGGACGAATACAGGGTTATTCTCTTTGGGAGGAGGTGATTACTGTTGCAAGGGGGGTTTTCAAGCACAATATTTTGGAACGCTTAGGATTTCACGGTAACGTGGTATTTGATGTCATTGGCAGAATGATTTTGAAGAAACCGTGTCGCCTGCTAAATAATAAACAGAAGAAGAAGAAAGAAGAGGACGCGAACGAAAATAAAACTGAGAATTATTTATGCAATGCCTCAAATTTTGATGAAATACCGAAGAAATTGTATAGGATCGAGGAGCCACTAGAACATTCTCTTAAAAACCTTGTTTCTCTTAGAAACACTATATTTTTTGATGGTGTGTATCAATAGATGCCGATGGCTCTTTATCGAATACCTTCATCATCCATACTGGTGTTCCACAAGTACCTATATTGCCTCTGACCCATTTTGACACACTTGCCACTTATTTTGATTCAGATGCCCCAGCATCAGCTGGCAATTCATACAACAAAAAACGTTATGCATCAATGAAGGTATGGACGGTATTTCCACATGGGAAGACATAAAATATCAAGGGAAATTTCTCAATCGCAGTTCCTTCTGGCCTAAGTATAAGTGATCCATTGTACATCCTCCCGAGGAGTTGTCCTCCTAGGTCATTGCCCATCCTGTTCTTTCCAGGAAGATGGACGGGTCACTTGGAAACACCCTCTTAGAAAATCTGACGAGCTCGATTGAATTTTTTTCTTTTCACTTTTAACCCTTACGTACAACCACCCACATCAACCACATATTTGAGGTGCCTCTCTCCGTATGCCATGGCGAGATCATCAACTTAGGCTTGAAAATCTACATGTCTTCTGTCAAGCATATCAAGCAAATCATCCATCAGGAGTGACCATAGAAGGATGGATGGATGAAAAAGTCAGCTTGTGCAAACACAACAACAACCTGTACTTCTACAGGCCGGTGAAGATTATTGAGATTGCATCTGATGTTTTTTTTTACAATTCAGGGCCAGTACCTCAAAACCTGTTGGAATTTTAACGAACGCAATTGGCATTTTCTTTGTTACTTTGTGAAGGGCCTACTTCGAACGCTACTGACGGTAACACAAAAAGAATATCAAAAGGCCAATTCAAGATCGTCAATGGAATCCAGGGGTTGTAGCTAATATGCGCACGCTTGACTTTTATTAAAAGCCGAGTAAAATGAGTATTTTATTTTCTGAATCGGGGGCACCTTCCCCCAGCCTGCCTCGTCTCCTGTCAACGATCCAGCGGGATAACTGCGTTTGTTTCATTCTCTTTTCGTTCATCTTATCCGCACGCTGATTTATCTCTCTGAGATAACATCGTCCGGCTTTTATAAAGGGGTGTATTTAAGGTACTAGAGAATTTAATAATGTTTGGGATATTAGCCGATGACATCGGCTTCGAAAAGATTTGTGTGTTGATAATTCGTAGGAGGGGCTTCGTACCCGGACCAGAAACTTTAATCGTCTTCTTTATAGAGACAAACGTTAAGTCCTTCGACTATTTTAAATATACAGGGCGTCCAAAATGGGATAAATGGACAAAGTCAATTGAGTTTAACGTTTTGAAATCAATAATAATTAGGATCCATTTTTCATCACACATGAGGGTTTGATCGAAAAATGGATCGTTCTGGTTGCGCAAAACAAAGAAGAAGAGACTTCGAAAGTTATTACATTTTAGCTTGTACAAGCTATTATCAGTTGAATAATCTAAATTACTCTGTCGGAACTGGTGATAGGTGGATTATTGATCAGACGGACAGAGCGTTTACCAATAAAAAAGTCATTCAATTCACACCAATTGAACGACAAACAGAAAATAACAGTGTAATTTAGTGGCAAGAAAAATCAGACTCATATTAGTTTCCGGCTAAAATCCCAGAACAGAAAGCCTTGCCTCGGCTAAAAAATGTGTTCAAAGTAACTCTACAAAAATCATTGCAATGGTCGAGGTAATGAATATTGTCGAGAAGAGTCAACCACTTGGGCCCAAATTCCTTCCATAAGAGTGTTAACAATGAGTACATACTCGATACTGTTCTCTACGAATAGAAGATCGAAGAGGTTCTTCTTCAGAAAGGACGATACACAAAGATCGTACGGGACCCGTCTGCAATAATTGAAAGGAAGTTGTACCAGATTTTTAAAAAACACCAGGTCTATTTTTCGGACAAGGAAAGGTTATCGCTAACACCGCACCACAGTGCGGCGATCCAATCAGATAGATATTTTGGACGACTGCTCGATAATAGATTTAAGAAAAGTTAATTTCCTAACAAAAATATATAATAAAAAATGAAAATCAATAAAGAAATGAAGTGTTTCTAAGTAGTTGCAGGAAAACGCTACAAATCTAACTCAAGTGTTTCAAAATTTACTACTTCCTATTCAACAATATTCATTTGATAACATTTATTATATTCATGGTCAATTTCATTATCGATATTTTATTATTTTGAACATTTCAAATCACCCACCTAATTATTGCTATATCTAGTGAAAGATCTATAAAATTTTGATTTCTTTTCTAGTACTGTTGGTGCAGGTATAGTATATGAGTAATTTCTTGAATAATTATTCCATGCTCCATGACCTCTTCATTACAATCCACATTTCACATTGACATGACAGTTGACAGTTGACTTGGACATGTCCTCCAAGACAGTTACCAAAATTTAAAAAGAAATAAGGACAAATTATCTTCCCTTATATTACTTACTCATCCAGCGCTTTTAATTATGTAGAAAATGTTTTCATCTATTTGATTTCTAGTTCATAGGTTGTATTTATGTTGACTCAAGTAGTCCGCCTCTCTTGTTGATGTGTTGCTATTGGCCGAAGTGTTATTGCTGTTAACATTGCCGTACCTGTTAGCAGGTTGTTATTGGTTACGGTATTGATACTTGACTTATTAATGAGTGATCTGTTCTTACTTAAAATAGTTTCAGTGGTTCATGCTCCGTCATTGATGCTGCCAATCTCAACAATATTGAATACGATATTAACAAGGTTTTATCAAAGTTTTTATCAGTAACTCATTAGTGAACCAATAAATGTTTTTTTTCCAAATCATTTGCACTTGCACAGGAATGGAAAGAATAAAAGATTTATTGTATCTTTATCTTCGATGACTCAAGATGTACGAACTTCTGAAGAAAATAGCTACTTGCGTTAACGATACGTCAGGAAGCAATTCTAAAAAACGTTTAAATATATTGATAGTGAACAACGAATAAATTTATAGTTTGTGTACACGGAACACAGAAGGGGTCCCATTACTGTGCTTTGCGGTACCCCCCTAAAATTACTTTCGTCAATTCTCATCAGAAGCATTTGTTTTCAAAAAAAAATTCATCCAGTCTAGGGAGTATGAAACATGAATCATGTTCTGTCCTATATTTGCGGCTATAAAATCCCAGAACGAAAACGTTTATATCAATCTCCGCAAACCTCGAACGATCCAATAAAAAACAACGACTGAAGTACACAAAGCCGCAATTGGAAACGAAACATTCACCTCTCATACTCGAATGAAACGAATAAATCTCACGGACAAAAGCAGGGCGAATTCGAAATATTAGTAATAACAACCAGCAGGCATGGCGAGGAATGAAACATTTGAGAAGCAATAAATAAATACCAGAATCAAATAAAGCCGTGAGGCACGAGGCAAAACTGTGCGCGCTTAAAAAAGTAATTACACATCAAACGAATCGGGGAAAAATGCGGTTTGGAATTCATATTGTTTTCATAACATAACGAGATAACAAGGGAAGAGCGCGATATAAACTGTCATATATCAAGAGATGATGAGGAGACCCGGGGTCTCCTCCAGGTCCGACTTGTTGCCAAGTGACGTATCGTAAGAGAGATAAGTTGGAATCCTAATTATAATCACTTTATAGGAGAAAGAACTGTAACTTGGATGTACAGTGCAGACGTGAATAGTACCCCTCAATTCTGAACTTTTGTATAAAATGTACGTCAAATGGTATCACTCTTAGTACTTTTTGATAGGTTTTTTCATTATTGTTTGAAGGTCTTTGACAATGTTTCGTGGTGTATTTCATCAGTTTGGACTTCCAATGTTTAATGTCTAATGATTTGAAATCCCTGCTTTCCTGAAGCACATCAACAACGTAAGTCGTTCCATCACTTTCACAATGGAGAAGGAAGTCCACAACGAAATGCCTTTCTTAGACGTATTGGTGAAGAGGACTGACACTAAATGGGAAACATCTGTATATAGAAAAACCACTCACACAGGACAGTATCTGAACCAGAAATCCAACCTCCATCAATCGACTAAGAGAGGAATCATCAAGACTCTACTAGACCGTGCTTTCGGGCTCTGTAATACAAAGGAAGGTTTCGAAAAGGAACTAGGCATCATCAAAAAAGACCTTCAACGGAATGATTACTCCAGAGTGATGGTAGAACAGGCTCTAGCTAGAAGACAGCAAGAGCCCCAGTAGCAGCCTCACAAAAACCAGGCCACCAAAGGCGGACTGCGATTCCAAGAGTTGCATTTACCGGATACCCTGCGAGTGCGGAGAATCATACATCGGTGGAACTAAGAGGCCATTGAAAGTTCGCATTGCTGAGCACAAGAAACACACACAGCGAGGAGAAACCAGCAAATCCGGAATAGCAGAGCATGTTTGGACTCATCAATATGATATCACGTGGGCTCAAGCTGAAATCATCCACAAAGAGGAACACTGGTTTAGGAGGAAATTCAAAGAAACCGCATACATGTTGTCCTACAATGTATTCAACTGAGCGTAGAGATACGTAACATATGGAAACCTCTAGACTAACTCCCGCCAAACGGTCATCTCCCGCTATAACCAATGAAGCGGGGAGAGGGAAGAGGGGATAGGTGAAAGCACTCGAATGACCTATAAATAGTCAGATCTCGGAGCAATAAGTCCAGTTATCACCCGAAGACGATTGTGGATACTAACAATCGAAACGACGTGACGTAACTTGGTTTGGAATCTTTCAATTTTATTTTTTTCTTTTTTGTTAATAATATTTTTTTTTAAAGTTTCCTACCTTTCTTCACCAAAAACTAATCCCTTGCAATCCGAGCAAGCTTTCTGTGGCTAGAATCAAAAGAAATGACCGTATGAACGTCATTTCGTACTGTCATAGATGGCATGATTAGATTTAACTCATTTGTGACCTAAAGTCCTAATGTTATGAATAAATTGAGTGCTTTATCTTGTAATGTTGTACTGGGCCTGGGCTGTAGTGATACGAGAGAGTAGTGTTAGTTAGGTACCTATTTAGTTCCAGTAAGCAACTCCATCATGAACAGTAACACCAACTCTTAGCAACAAGCGGAAATACCCTAATATGTTTATCGAGAACAATAGAATCTTCCACGCGCTTCGGGTCTAGACTAGAACCTTCCTTATCGATATAAAAGGAGTGCGTCGGCGGTGACGTGAGTCTGTCGAGTCGAGTAATCGAAGCCATACGGTCGAAGAAGGATTATATCGTTGTACTGCGAAGTACTGATTGTGAAGGTATTGTGCATTTGTTTGTGTCGTGCGATTTTCATAATTGTTGGGTCCAGTTCCATGTTTGCTACTATTTGATTTAATAAATAAAATATTATAGTAAATTATGTAAATTTATTATAGTAAATAATTCCACAATTATAGTAAATAATCAGTTAATCTTATTCATTTGAAAATACCGAGTGTTTACGGAATGTATTTATTGAAAATATTTTTGTAAGTTCATAATAACATGAAAGATATCGAAAAAAATCAGATATTCAGTTATTTGACAAAAAATTTCAGATAACAAATAAGCTATATAAACAGCAATAGAAACAAATCGTACAATAAATGAAGAAACCATGAAAATTCTTCATACGTGCAATAAAGGACATCTTCATCTTCTAGAAAATTCATTCCGATTTCTGAGAGTTTTGTAGAAGATATTTGAGTTGTTTTTTTATTATTTATTTTGGGAGCTTCATTATAGCAATTGTGAAATTTACAAATGACAAGAATGTCATAACTTCAGAATTACAACGTGAGCTAAGCCAGTCCTGAAACCTAGACACCCCCTTGCTTTCGTTTGCTTTGACATGATTGACTATGTTAATATCATTTGTCGGCATATCTAAAAGCGGAGTCAAGGACCGGTGAAAATCCGATCTACGAATTTTATTGTGCGACTATCGTCATTAAGGGTGAGGATCTGTCTAAGCTGGGAGTTATTGCTTGCATAAGGGTTGTACATGGTGAGTCGAACAGAGGTATTTGTAAGAGCGAGTTTCTATTGTTTCCATTCTATTTACTATGCCACATAATGTTTATGTGAAAATTTGTTTATTGACACTCGAGTTGATACAAACACAGCTAATTTATTTAGAGAATCAACAAAAACTTATTGGAAATCGTACAAAACATGCATAACACAATAATTTTTTTTTATTTCTTGATTTTGGTAAATTTTTCAATTCTGAACAGGCAAAACTGATTCGTTTAGTTTCACAACTTGTGTTACCAACTTTGAATTCAAATTGTAACATTTCACCATCTTAACATCTTCCTCAGATGTATTATATTCCACCAAGAGAATATTTTTTCATAGAATAATGAAATGAGTCTTTGGTGAAATGTCTACTTCTTCATACATATGAAAAAACAGAAAAACCGTTGAAAGGATGGGAAAAAAATAGAAAAATAAAAGTATACCAATACAACTTTTTATACAGTCCACAGTATGTGGACAAACAGAAAAAAATCCAGAAGTGAATACTTTTCCTAATGAACATTCCCACCAAAAAGCAAAAATATGAAAAACAACCTAAGGAAGTGTATAAATAGAGTATCATTTAAAAAAAAACTGAAATATTCATTGAGTGCTGTATATTCTGTCACACAAGTAATTTTTTAGAGATTGTAGGGTTTCTCATACAACTACTTAGTTTAGAAACATTTTATTTCTTTATTGTATTATTTTGTATCATAAAATTTTGTTAGGAAATTGATTTTTTATAACTCTATTATCGAACAGTCGTTCAAAATATCCATCTGCTTGGGTTTTTATGTTATTTCATTTATTCTAATTTTCACTCATCATTTTCGTATTTTCTCATCGCATATCATTGAAATGCTCTCTTCTCTCAAAACGTTTATTGCCGAAAAACAGATGACTATTTAGAACGACACCACATGGGATGTTTCGAGAAGGTACTCGTTGTAAACACTTTCATAGATTAAGACAAGGAATTCGGACCAAGTGGTTGACCCTTCTCGACAATATTCATGTTCCCGATCATTGTCAGTGAGATTTTTCGAAAAATACTTCGAACACATCGAGTAATTCTGATTCTCTTCGTCACGAGGTTACACTGTTATTTTCTGTTTGTCGTTTTGTTGATGATATTAATACATTTTTTTATTGGTAAACGCCGTGTCCGTCTGATTATTAATTCACCCATCACCAGTCCCGACAGAGGATAATGCTTTGGTGGATTGCCACTTGTTTTAACAAAACTCCCCTCTCTTTTTCAATCATCTAAACATTGTTTTCAAGGATTCAACATGGCCTAGTGTCTTCAACAGCCACATCCATATTTTTCAGTTCATTTGATCCCTTTTGACGAAATAACAAGAAGACAGATTCATAAAGAAAAAAACAAGAAATAATGTGCTGCCTAAAATGGTTTCGTTAATCCGTTTCACAGTTTTCAACACAGCTCTCAAATTTACAATTATTTCCAAAGCATAGGACCCTGGACAGTGTTGCTGCTTCTCACTCGCCACCCCTTGTTTTGCCGTCGGCTGTGACAGGACAAATACAGAAGAAAGTCCTCCAGGTCATTCTGATGACAGCTACTATGACAGGATTGGATCTGAAAAATGATTCAATGCGAATCTTCTCAAACTGAATATGGGGAAAACCCAGAGACTGACGTTTTCTTCCAATAACATGCTTTTGGAAGGTAAAACAGCCCAATTACTTGGTATAACTTTGGATGGCTCCCTAAATTGGACATGTCATATTGATGAATTAAATACGAAATCATCCAAATATCTGTTTTTGTTGAGGCAATTGAGAGAATTTGTTTCTGTTGACACTCTTCTTGCTGTCTACTATGCCTTTTTCAATTCGCTTATTAGCTACGGGACACTTCTTTGGGAAAGATAGACACTTTTGCTGGAAAGATATTTGTAACACAGAAAAAAGCAATAAGGATAATTTTTAATGCGGAATATCGGGACATATGTCGTCCATTGTTCAAAAAATTGGGAATCATGACTCTTCCATCGATTTTCATTTTTCAGTCACTGCTGGAGGTACATAAAAATAAGGGTACTCTTTTAACTAACTCCCACTTTCATAACTATGAAACACGTGGTGCTAATCTTATACCACCTGCTAAATTCAATCACAGAAATCTTCCAAGAATTCCTTAGATGTTAATCTATACAATATTTCGCCAACTACAGTCAAGAACTTATCACAGACACGTTTTAAAAAGGGCATAAAAAATTTTCTCATTGATGAAGGCATTTATAGTATAGATGAATATACAGGGTGTTCATTTGAAAACTTCCCACCACCGATTTATCGAAAACTACTGATTGAAAGAAAAAACGCCGAGACACGTCAGAAGATACATCAAAGGGGACAACTTTTTAACCAATAACTACTTCACCCCCTTTCACCCTCTGCACCCCAGGATCATTTCCTTGAAAATTTTAAATGACAAGGGGTATCGAGTGATAGCTTGTTTGAAAAGTCTTCCGAAGTCCTTCATTATGANCAATAATATTTTTCTAATTTTCTGGAAAACGAATCGACCGATTTGAAAAAAATAAACGTCATAATGAAGGACTTCGGAAGACTTTTCAAACAAGCTATCACTCGATACCCCTTGTCATTTAAAATTTTCAAGGAAATGATCCTGGGGTGCAGAGGGTGAAAGGGGGTGAAGTAGTTATTGGTTAAAAAGTTGTCCCCTTTGATGTATCTTCTGGTTTGTCTCGGCGTTTTTTTTTTCAATCAGTAGTTTTCGATAAATCCGTGGTGGGAAGTTTTCAAATGAACACCCTGTATATATGGCCGATTCCATGGTAATGCCCGGATATATCTTTTAAGCGAAAGTGCGTGTAATAATATCTTTCAAATTTTATTTTATTTTGTTATACAGTGCTGCTTGTAATAATGTATTTAAAAAAAATATGGTCTCCCTTGTGGGTGCCTTGTGTTTTCGTTATACTGCAGTGTTAATGTTTTTTATTTTATTTGGATATTATTCAAATGCAAATGTTTGACTTATCACCTGACTTACAACAAATGTTTATTACATAAACGTAGTCAAATAAACTATCTATCTATCTATCTATCTTAAATGGATCTACCTGTCGCTGGTACTTCAGTGCATACCGTTTGGATTAACTCTATTGTCAGTTTTAGGGTGTCTCCTGAAATTTTCAGGAAGTTTACTTCATAATTTTGTGAAATAGCAGTGATACACTGAACATATTTCTTAAATGGTTTTTGGGACGGTATATGGGTTAGGTTTGGCATTTATGGGTTTCTGCTAGCCTGGAATTGTAAAAAATCTTCAAAATAAATCGAAAATTGAAGACAAATCACTAAATTCATGATGGTCCAGACCAATATAACGATCTCTATCCATTTTTAGACCTCTCAGAGCAAGAACTAACATTATGCTCAATTCCCCAATATATGTTATGTGCAAAAATTTCAATAGCATTTGTGCCCATGGTGATTTATTTTTCACTAACCTTCATAACATTAATAGAATTGCTAACATGTACTTGAAGTAGGTTATTAGAATTAGTTTTTCTTTTTTGTTCATTTTATTTTTCGTTTATGGTTGAGTATTCTGAATGAAATTTTATATTGTCCTGTAAATGAGTAACTGTTGGACAATAAAGCTATTATTATTATTGTACTGACATGCGAGCGAAGCCGGGAGTAAAAGCTAGTGGAAAAATAAATTTTTCTATGTTATTCTGAAAAAACAATGCTTACCAAAAATATATTCCAGTTCAGTTCAATTCGTTAAAATATTTTGCACGTCTATGGTTTTCCGATATGACCCGCGCTTTTTCATTACTTCCACACCACAATTTTGTTTTTAATTTTGCATTTCTTTCAACGTTGCGAGAAGTTGTTGAACTTTTATTACGTTTTTGGCTAGGTTACGAAAATTCCCAAGGTAATGGCGCTTCTGTATCTTCATGAACAGAGTTTATACAAAGATTTTCAATGTAATTTGAAATCACCGTGGAACGAAAAACAGAAAATGGATTTTGATGATCATATATGAGGAGAAAGTCATACAGCTCATGTCTGAGACCTCATTACTTCAATCACAAGTATCCCATGATGTCATAGAATATTAAAATCGGTTGTAGCAATTGATTTTAAAGCACCCTCACTTCGATTGGTTTGTCGAGGGCAGGACCGTTCTCATCCCCAAAATGAAGATTCGTCGATTCCTAAGAATTACAGACCAACATGCTCAAATTCGTGTCACAAGTTGTGTACGAGCATCTCATACACACCGCAGTTGATAGAGTATTCCAACGGATATATGAGCAGAGAGGGTCGAAGAGAGGAGTTGCTGGATGTGCAGAGAATCTGCTCATCGATAGATGTGGAACGCAGGACTCGATTGGTGTATTTCTAGACGATTCCCTTAGTCCTCTTCTTTTTTGTATACAGGGTGAGTCAACAAGATTCCCTCGGTCCATTGCTATTATAGGAAACAATTTTTTTAACTGCTAAATTTTTTTTGCAGTTATATCGATAAATACTATCTTTCAAAATTATTTTCTCGCATACTGGGTGATTCAGCCAAGCGTGGCCAAACAAAGTTATATGTTTTTAAATAGAACGCCCAGTATATGACTACGTCATTCGATTCCATAGTTTTTTTGCTCTCTAAGGAGTTTTTGTTTCCGAATTTCCATTGCGGCATTGCCAAGTTATTCCAGAAAAACCTATTTTTTGCGGACAATATTTTTTTAATTCACTACCCGCATGTCTGCTACAACAATTAAGTGAATTTTTCTTAGGAATAGTTAGTCAACATCACTATGATAATTTCTGGAATCTCAACTTTCGGAAAAAATATATATGGTGATCGGTAAAATCAGTCAAGTTTCATTCACTGTCAACCAGACATAATTCAACTTTTTCAAAAAGAACGCCCTGTATTTTTTCAATCGTATTGAAATCGTAATCGGACAAGACTTACTACAAATAATTACAGAAAGCAAGAACTTGGGTTTGTGGCTAGATGCTGATCTGAGATTTCACAAACATATAAATTCACTTTGTCGTAGCTCGTACAGTATTTCACGTCAACTCTACCAAAGTAGAGATAAAATGACTTCGAAATTGAAATTGAAACTTTGCGAAACCCTCATATTGTCTAGAATAGCATATTGCGATATAATCTACGGGCCTGCTTTGATACAATTTGACGTAAACGAAAATACAAAACAATTGCATTCGTCTTTTGTATGGTGTGAGAAAATTAGACCATATATCCCCCAAGTTCGAGGAGTCAGGTTGGTTACCGATTGCTAAAACTTGGCAGTTCCACCTACTCGTCAACACACATAAATTCCTCATTTACAAAAAGCCAAATTATATTGATGAAATATATAAAACTTTCAAATCTCAAATAATTCGAGGACACGAAACCGTTTCACTTTTATTATTCCAAATCACTCGACAGCCTGCTTTTCTCGTAGTTTTATTTACAACTCTATCAAACAATATAATGCTCTGCCCAGTGAATTTAGACACTACTCCATATATAATTTCAAGAAAAAGTTGAGAACACACCTGAAGTTTTCTGGATAGGTAATATATTCATGTTATGCCTTTCTCATATGGTTTTCCCTTTGTCCCACTTTTGTGTATGTTTTGCTATATATTTTACCTTATTTGAGCTAAATAGATTTTTAATGTTTATTTTGAAATTTATAGGCTTTGTTTATTTTACAAAGATTCATCAACTACTCACTTATCAATGTAGGTATACTAGGTAATTATTTTTATATTTCTATATAATAAATGCTATCCCCTAGGTTAAGTTGTGAAACAGCCTCTGCTGAATTTCCCCCTTTCATTGATTTTTGTATCTACATCTTCTTCATGAACAATGTATGTCAATGAATAAAGCCTATTTATTGCTAAAATTAAATGTTTTAACATTTCACTATATTTTTTATCAGAAGTATACTATACGAAAAACTGATATTTTACAAATTATACCAAGTTTTAATCATTGTTGTAACCACAAAAAAATTTATTTTCTTACGTTCACTTACCTTTGTTTTTCGAATATTCAAACTAATCGCTAGTACATTCGCATTTTTCATACTATCTAGTGATAGTTATCAGCGTTTTCAATGGTAAGAAATGCGTAAAAAACCGAAAGAATATTTATACTTCTTTTTTCTTAAAAACCCAGTTATCCATGACTGACATCAAAAAATTATTCTCGGAATTTGTCAATAACGCCATGTGTTGAAGTTTCTTTCGCGTGTATTTTGAATCATTTTCATTAAGAATTATGTATTGGAAAATAAAGTGCAAATGGTCTATGCTTTTGGGGAAAGTGACAGAAACTGCCTCCTTGCTTCTAGGATTTACAAAGAGAAGTTCCCCGAAAGAAGACAACTAGATGGAAGGGCATTTCAGGCTCTAAAAGCAAGATTTGAAAGAACTGGTATAATGTCAATCACCAGAAGTTCGAACGTGTTTGCCCTGTAACAAATTAAGAGAATACATTTCAAATTGCTCTTCACCTTTAGCAACTTTTTTCTTTTGGTGTTGATCATTTACTTGACCCCAAAATCAACTACGTCAGACGTGGACTCCGATTAGGACCTTGAAGTACACCAAAAGTCCTACTTTTGAATTATCTATGGAAAGGGGACACATGGAAAATTCAAATATGACAGTGTCTTAATTTATAACTGTCAAAATATCACTTATTCCAATTATTGGAATAATTATTAATAGTAAGGTTTGAATAATTACTATAAATTCCCAAAGATGTTCCATATTGCTGCTGATCAGAAACGTTAGAAATTTCTTGAAGAGTTGATTCCACAATTTATTCAGATATTTTAATGTGTTTGGAAGAACATGGACAATTCAATATTTTGTTAGAAATCTCTATTTTGTTATTCAAACTATCTTCTGCTACGGAGGCAGATTTCCAGCCACTTTATACAAAAATAACTATTTTGTCGACATGTCTTATACTGGCCACAGTGATAGTGAATCGTGATAATTGAAGGTTGAATGGATCACGCATCATTCACGCATCTACTGAATAATCCATAGGGTGCGCCAAAACTAGGGTCCAATAAGTGAATGAGAAAAATAAAAAATCTCAACTTTTTCGAATGGGAACCCCCATTTTGTTCCCTTAAGGTTCAATTCTATTATGAAAATAAGCCATAGTTATGATACACTTCCTTATACCCAAAACTTATAATTTTGGTGATTTTCCGCAATATAAGTTATTATCACGCGAGGATTTACGTTTTTACCCCCCACTTTTGTCCGATGAAATTTCTTTGTTGCCTAGTTTTCATTGAATATCTCGTGAAAAATAATTCCATACTCCACGTGTCTTATACTGACATAAATCGAATTCTCATCCAACCGAAAGGTTTAGTGAAAAAAATCTCAGAATCAGTGACTAGGTATTTATTTGAAAATCATCACAATCCTGCGTTCTCAAAATACTACTAGTTTTAACAACAAATTGATACTATAATTATAGACTTTGGTATATATTTGCACTACGGATTACACATTCAAGATTGAGTCTGAACCCTTTTCCGTTTCAGGTAAATCAAAAATGTGAAACTCTAGTGAAAGTCTAGTGAGAAGAAAAAAGTTCAGACCCAATAAAAATCACAGATATTTACAAATTGTATTTCAGTTATGTACAATAAGAAATCAATGAGTGTTTCCATCTGTACAGAGGTTTTCCAGTTCAGGTAATTGATATTTTCCCATTGAAACTTTACCAAATTCGGTTGAATATTGAATTTTGAAATCTGATACTTTCAATATATCTGATCCATAGCTCGTCTATGATCAACAAGGTTCAACTCAAGTTTGGCTGTGATAGTGGATACATAAAAAGAGGTACCTAAAAAGAACACTGAGGCAGATTCTTTGATAAATAACCAACATGGGATGGCAGAAAACACAGATTTAACTCAGGTCATATCAAGAAAAAAAACCAAAAAGGGATCAAGCTGCATGAAAGCAAGCAATAAATATAAAAAAGGAGCAAGAGATGTTTTGAAACTAACTGGTGTGGTTTCAAATGAAGAGGGAAGAAATAAAAGAAGAAGATACTGAAACCAACATCGTCGTTAACAGTTGAAGCAAGAAGAAGAGAAAAAGAAATAGGAATAAGACGACTGTCTGAAACATCTTTCGCGGCAGTAGGTGCACAGAAAGCACGGAATGGGGTATGCAAAATGACAGAATAAGAAAACCTGGGAGTTACGAAAAAATCACGAACGTATTGAAGAAGAATTCAGAAGAAAATGTTTATAAACAGATGAATAAATTAACGGACCAACTCGAACAGCAACAAGGCCTACATGAGTTAGAAGTCTGAAAAACAATGAACATTTGTTGTGGAAAGTGATGGCAGGTTGTAAAAGAAAAAGTCTGCTGCATCAGTTTTGACACTGCGAGGTCAAGTACTGGAAATACTGCATAATGTTCTAAAGACCAGCAAAAACGATTACTGAAGAATCATGAACTCTTTTGAATTGCGATCTGGACAACAAACAGAAGGTTTTCAGCTGTCCTTAGGTTTTTACTTCTGTCATTTCATTTACCACTGCAGTAGATACTGTCGTAGATTTTGTTTCTATCAGTTTTATTCGTATTCATCTTAATGCAGGTAGCTAATACTGTATTCATGTTAATTCCCTTTATCTTCTGATTGAAAGTAACTATATGCTCATGAAATTTTATTGCCTGCCCTCTGTGAACAATATGGGTGATGACGACAACAACCACAGGGGATCTTAAGGCCTATGAGTGCGGAGTTAGGTGTGAAAGTGAGATCCAGCTGCAAAACTAGGGCATCGGCATATGACTTCTGGAAAATATGTCTCATAGTATTCCAAAAAAGAGTTCACCAAGTGTAAAGAAAGGGTGGGGTTTTTCTAGATCGAAGTGTCATATCCGAGGAATAAAGATAAAATAAATCCCAAGGGCTCGCTAAATTTGGCAGTCGATATGTGCTACAGCCGTATGATTGATCTGCGAGGGAGTGAATTTTCTGTGGATTACTGATGAGGAAACGAGAGGAAAATGACGATGATCTAAGAGCTTGGCCTAATTATATTAGCAGAAAATGTCCAAGGCCAGTACTGGTAGTAAAGGAGGATCGTAGGAGGATCAACAGAAGCCCAGAGATAAATGGTAGGTATTCCAATTCCACGAGGAATCAATCATTCCACCTGAGCACTGTGACTGAAAAACGCACCTACAGATTCCGGAATGTTCCATGTGGTGTTCATCTAGGGAGTGAGGGGAACTTTTATAGGTCGGTATAGGCCATCGTGGGGCCTCAGCAGATTCAGCGAATCACAGGAAATAAATATAATTCCGTTCATATTGCAAATCGGTCTAACTAGAGGTGCCATTCTGCAGGGATCAACTTGGCGGACATAATCGGATGTTGGGCAGTGGTCTCAATAGATGAGTTACTTCCAGTGACTGGGATATATTTAACGAACCGGAAATAACTTAATGCATCCATAACCCTGTCCAGTTCCATGGAGAAGATCTAATTCCTCGATGACATGGCTCATAAAATCGATAATTCATTCTTCAAGTAGACTTTCACACTGGAATTGAAACCGAGTGGATAAAGACAGTTCCTCCTCCAACCCAACAAACACATCTCGTACAAATTGAAAACACTCGATCTAATCCCTCACCCCACATTTAGCGCCCCGGCGTTTCTCCCCTTTCCCAAGATGAGGCTCACGTATCTGTTCCCGAACTATTGGTGTCTTGCACGTCTGGCTGAGCATCGTCGAGAAGGAGTTGTTGCTGTTTGAGAACCGCGAGACGTTGATGTGTCAATTCCAAGTGATGCTTCCGCCATTTGATCCTCCTGTTTTGAAACCACACCTTCACCTGGAAGCGGAAACGATTAATTATCGAATGGGTTGTGGTTTTCAGTAAACAGTTAGGGGTATGGTTTGGTGATAATAGGATGAGATTAGGAATTTGTTGGAAGGAGGTATACTCCTAGGTAATGAGAAGTGTTTGAATTTATTCATAATGTTCATGTCCTCTCTTAGATATATATCTTATGATAATCCTACTCTAATACACACATCGGAAAAGTCTAGGGATATTTTTATAACATACTAAATATCATAAAAATAAATGCATGAGGTCGTTTAATTTCGATTAAATTTCGACCACCCTGTAGATTTCTATGGGTTGAACAAAGCCTGCAAAAACGATAACTAATCTTTTATCAAGTTTTTTACAAACTGTAGGTTTTCGGCTAAAATGAATAATCTGAAAGTGTCGAGTTTGTACATTCTATGCAGTTCTTGCTCAGCAATTAAACTGGAAATATTGTGCTTTAACATGGAACGCCATCACTTACCATTGGCTGAGATGAATAGAGCTGTAGGGCTTCTTCAAGGTGGCATGCGACAAAATGATGTAGCTCTTCGTTTGGGGGTCTCCCAAAGTGTTATCAGTCGATTGTGGCGGCGTTTCCGTGAAACTGGCAGTCCAGCCGAACAACATCCAGGACGAGGACGCGCTACAACTGCAGTTCAAGACACATTTTTGGTCTTAACCGCAAGAAGACAACCGACAATCACAGCACCTGAGTTGGTTAACGTGTTGCAGCAGACGCACCAGGTAACCATTGGTCGTGATACTGTCAGAAATCGACTGCATGAAGCAGATCTCCACTACAGAATGCCAGTTAGATGTCCACCTTTGTCGAGAGGCAATCGCGGTAGAAGATTAGAGTGGTGTCAAGAACATCAAAACTGGGATGCAAATGATTGGGCCACAGTTTTGTTTACAGACGAATCCAGATTTGGATTTCATCCAGATTCTCGTCGAGTAAGACTGTGGAGACGACCTGGAAATAATGAACGTTTGAGACACGTCCAGGAAGTCCACACGTTCAGAGGTGGTACAGTAATGCTATGGGGCGGAATCATGATCGGCGGCAGAACCGATCTCGTTTTCCCAAATCGCTCCCTCACAGCTCGACAGTACCTCGACACCATTCTTCTACCTATCGTCCGTCCGTTTGCTGGTGCTGTTGGTGAAAACTTCCACCTAATGCACGATAATGCTCGTCCACATGTCGCGCGTCTAGTGACTGACTAGCTCACCAACGAAGGAGTTGATGTATTGCCATGGCCAGCACAATCACCGGACCTGAATCCCATCGAGCATGTGTGGGACATGCTTCAACGAAGAATTACTCCGCATATGGGGAACATTCACACAACGTTTCAATTGAGAGAGCTTTTAATCGCTGAATGGGCGAATGTACCTCAACAAGACATTGACAATCTCATTTTGTCGATGCACGATAGATGTAGGGCCGTAATAAACCAGCGTGGAGGCCATACTTTGTACTGATTTCAATTTTTTTTTGTATTATGATTTTTTTTTGGGGTGCCAAAGAAGAGCCATATTTTTTTTTTTGCTTATATGCGCACTCAATATTTTTGACCATTTAATAAATTTTGTTGTGAGTTACATTCGTTTAATAATCATCCGTCAACTTTTTTTTCCCTAAAGCGATCTAAAAAAATTTATTGCCATTTTTAAAAATATCCCCAGACTTTTCCGATGTGTGTAGATAAAATGTATTGTTTGTTGTTGTATGGTCACGATGAAAAAAGTTCCAATAATCTACATTTTGATATGAAATTTGAAACATTTGAAACAATTTTGAATTTATGAAGTTCGACGACACCTTTTCATAAATCAATACTTATTCTGCTGGGCATTTTTCTTTTGAATAGATACGGGGGTCGAGTTATAGTATGTATTAAACAGGGCATTTCTTTAATGCCCCCCGTTTTATTTTTTGAACGGGTCAACTCAATAAATTGAAATTTGAGATAATGAATTTAATGCATGAATGCTCTATTTTGAAGTAAAATTGATAGATGAAACTTTCAAGATGGCGACTAAGCGCCACAGTAACCTCAGTATCTCTACAAATATTTATTATTCTCTGAAGTTACTTACTTGGGCTTCTGTTAACTGAAGCGTATGGGCCAAATAGAGCCTTTCTGGACCAACCATGTACTGCTGCCTTTCGAATTCGGCTTCCAGTCGCTCCAGTTGCTCCGGAGTGAAAATCGTCCGAACTCTTTTACTTTTGCAGCTTTTTTTGTTTTGCAGGAGGTTCGATGACATGTGCTTCAAGGTTCCCCTCACTGAAACAATCACCAGATTATCAAATTTAAATGCTACCACAATGTTGTATGATATGGGAGATATTTATCTGGCTCTATTTTCATTCATGATGATGGTATCACTGAAAACTATTCTATTTTATCTGGATTCATGGGAACTGATCCATTACTTTGTCGAACATTATAGGTACAGGGTATATCTTGACGAGTTAACGCGATTTATATATAGAAAACCGAAAGTAGGGCGATTTTGAAAATTGATAGGATAGATGAAGAACTAATAGAGAATTCAACTGAAATATTTTCGTTGAGGTGACGTTTTGGGTTTCACCGCAGTAGGGCGATGTCGTGGGATACGGGAGATATTTTTGACTCTATTTTCATTCATGATGACGATATCACTGAAAAGTATTCTGCTTTTTCTGGATTCATAAAAACTGCTCCATCAATTTGTCGAATTTTGCAGGTATACTGAATAAACCAAATTGAAGAGCAATATAACTTCATGAAGTTGTTATAGGTGAATGCTTTTTAGGAAATCGTTTTCCTAACACCAATAACAAATTACTCTTCGAAGATATCTTTCATGAACGATGGTTATAAGTCATAGATCGATGGAACGAAATCTGTGAATCATGGTCAACAAATGCATCAACATTTTGAAAAAAATATCACTGTCTTAGTGGAAGAGCTCATTAATTGGTCCCATTGGATTTACTAATCACAGGTAATACTCATGGTGTCGACTAATGAACACTAGTTTCACAAGGGTCATAACTGGGGCCTCTCTCATTGAAAATATATGACTATTCAAATCCTTTTCATTTTAATTACCAGTTTCGAAGTCCTAAATTCAACTTTTGTAAAGACGACTTTCTTTTCTTGATTTCAGAAACTTCATCTATAGCATTTATGTCAAAACATATATTGATAATGCCAGAATTCTAAATATATTTGCAGAAAACGTTGCCGAGTGGTAATAAATTCATGGGTTTCAGTCAGTTGAAGTTTATTTTTTCCTTTCTGACTGGTGAATGAAATTTTGTACTTAAAAATGTTTTTGCTTTTAATTTATCACCTGTTACTTTTGCTCAAATTCGAAAAACTTGATCTGGCGTAAGAAATATGTACAGTACTTAGAGAGAACATCAGTTGAAAGGGTAATTGAAGCCAGGCTCCAGTCTGCTTGAAATCATGACGACAAACAATACTCAGAGAAAAAAATTATTTGAAAATCATGAAGGAAACCTTGGATTTGCTGGAACATATTAACAATTACCGTAAAGATGAGTATTTTCTATCGATCAATGAAGAGATTGTGTTTTCTTGCAAATTAATTATTGAAATATTAAGTAGAGCCACTCATACGGTTTATTCAATGATATTATTTCGTAACTTCAACTTGGATCGGATTACTTTTTGAAAGAAACCCGATATCTGTTATATATCTTCTCAGATGTTCGGATGATATAACACTTTGAAACAACAGGTCATAGACACTTACCTGTTTGTCTGGAGGGTGGGCATCCATGTCCAACGGGGGGATAATGGCCCGTCGCTACGGCTGGAGCTCCATGTACAGGAAGTTGTAATCTGCTGCAACCTGATACCAGCGACCTCTCAGGGCCAACTGGATGCACTGATAGGTTCACAACGCTAAGATCGGTGGATGGATTTCCTTGAATGAAAAAAAAAAGGTTCAGCTTGTTATATACAGTGTGACCCATTTTTAATGGAAACACCCCCCTAAAATTTGAAGTTGTAAATCAATTTTAATAATTTTTTTTCAAATGTCAAGTACTAAAAGGTCTACTTTGTGACAAAATTTGAAATGTTCATTTTTTCTTAGTCGAAAATCGGGATTTTTTATTAGCGATTTTTTTATTTAAAAAATCACTACGCCACTGGATTCAGAGTGCCTCTAAATACGTGTGACCAAAATTTCATGAAAAAATATTCATTATTAACAAAGTTACGACAACTCAAAACTCACAATATATCATATCTTACGCTCAATCTTGCAGCCATGACATAAAATAATTCGAAGAACTGTAAGGTGAATATTGTTGACAATAGTACACTTAAATCTTTCACAAGTGTCAAACTGTAATATCATTTCCATGGCAACTAAGATTTAAATTGAAATATTAGGTCTTAGTTTTAGTTAATTTGCGTGAAAACTTGAATGTAATTCCTTCATTTTCCTTAAAAATATTTACGCGATTTGTTTTTTTTTCATCTGGCGGCACTTCATTGTTGAAATCATAAAAAAATATTCTCATGGCTATATCTGTTGATATAGGGTGTTTTTTGTAACTGTTAGCTGTGTGAGTTTTCGAATTATTGAGTTGTCATAACTTTGTTAATAATGAATATTTTCTCATGAAATTTTGGTCACACCTGTTTAGAGGCACTCTGAATCCAGTGGCGTAGTGATTTTTTCAATAAAAAAATCGCTAATAAAAAATCCCGATTTTCGCCTAAGAAAAAATATCGTAGTATGCCCTGAAACTTTAATAAACATTTCAAATCATGTCCCAAGGTAGACCTTTCAGTACTTGACATTTCAAAAAAAAAATTATTGAAATCAGTTCACAAATTCAAATTTTAGGGGGGTGTTTCCATTAAAAATGGGTCACATTGTAGGATGAGAGAAAAATGAAGGTGCAGTCCTGATAGTCCTTCATTATTCGCCATTGCTAAGTTACTTACTTGATGTGCATAATGGCACTATGACTTGGATAATAGAACTCGAGGGGAAAATGTAGCAATTAGTATTTTATCCGTGTTTTCCCCGTTTTCATCATTATTATCATCCTTCGCTATTTTTAGCAATGATTCATTTAACTCACCTATATTTTTACTATCACCATTCAAGCCTAATATCGCAGCTATTGTAAAGGACTTATTTGTAGCCGAAGAGTTACTACGGCATCGGCCATCTTCTTCCTGAGTCAGGTCGTCGCATAAAGTTGGAGTCGTCTGATCATTTTCCCGAGTTTGCTCCTCCAACTGATGGTAACTCAAGAAATGACTAAGCGAAGTCGAGTAGTTATAGTGGTGCAACATCCCTGACGATTGTCTCTTCGAAATGTTACATCATGCCCTGCAAATAAATATGTGTAGATAAAGTTAGGGAAAGTTTTTTTTTAATTTACTTTATTTAAAGTCGCATCAACCTCTAGGGTTATTGGCGACTGAGCAATGCATCAGTTGAGGGGGTATTATATGGGGTTGAACAAAAATTTTACAGTATTTTCAATATTACACTTAGGTCCTTATGCCATCGTTGAGATGCCATTCAGTTAAGGAATAACAAAACCACAGGTGATTCTGTAATTCCCGTATCCAGCTGGGCTACCAACGATGACTGAATCCTAAGGTGTGTGTATCCGTGCCGGTAGGATGAATGGCACTGAGCCTATCAGCTGTCTCTACGGAACCTTCGAGATACCGGGCGCCATCTCGTCGTAGCATCGCCTTGTCACGGTAATGCGGAGCTCTGACGTGATTGACCTTCTTTCCCTACCTACTCGTGGGACTTTTATGGACAGAGTAAATTCAAAAATTCTTTCTGACACTGGGTGTACAGAGGAGATGGATGTCGAGCTCACGACTCCAAGTGACCTCCCTGTAAATTTAGATCAGGAGCGAGAGCTTTTCTTCTGGATGAAAAGAATCGCTTGGGATGATAATATCAGTATAGCAGGGTTTTCTGAAAACATTGAACTCAAATTTATTCTGATTGTGTGTCAGGTCTAAGAAATTTATCTGTTTCTCGATCTCTATTTCGAGTGTGAACTGAATGTTGCTATTGAGATTATTCATGAATGTCATAAATTGGTTCAGCTGTCGTGTAGTACCTCTGAAACAGGCGAGAATATCATCTACATATCTGTACCAATAATGAATATGCTTTTTACCCAGGTCGGAATTTACTATTATAGTCTCCAAGCTGTTCATAAATATGTCTGCTAAAAGTGGACTAAGGGGTGAGCCCGTTGGTAAACCTGATTCCTGTTTATAAAATTTGTTGTTGAACTGTAGGTAGCTCTGATTCAAGCACACATCGAAAGCTGTTGAAACTTCAAAGGAAGTGATATGGTCTACTTTGGCTTGATCTAATATATCTGAAATGAGGGACTTACACTCGTTGTTGGTATGTTGGAAAACATACTCTTTACATCGAATGAAACTAAAATTGAATCATGTGGCGTGGTTTGGTTCCGTATGTTTTCTACTAAAGTCAATGAATTTTTAATGATGTGAGGTGGGACGAAATTGGTAATATTTTTCAACAACTTGTTAAGACGTATTCCTAGTTCTCTTACTGGACTTTTTATATACGAAACTACCGGTCTTAAGGGGTTATCCTCTTTATGTATTTTTATCAGGCCATATAGTTTAGGGCAAAAGGGGTTCATGTTGGAGATTCTTCGTTTCTCTGATTCCTGAGAGAAAATTTTTCAGTTCATTTTGACTATTTTTCGTTGGGTTTTTTTTGATGACAGTAAGGTTTTCATTCTGAATGACTGATTGAAGTTTCTGAAAATATGTTTCTCGTTCAAGGATAACGATGGCATTCGATTAATCAGCTTCCTCTCGATATAGAACCACACCACGCCTTTTGTGAGTGAGCCTTAATTTTTCACTTCAATACGACCATTTGTCATCATCAACTGGAATGTTGAGGCCTTCTGCTCAAACCAGTGAGATCATCTTTAGAAAATTTGTTTGTGATGCACGAGGAATCAGCAGGTCACTAGTCCTATAGATCGCAAAGGCTGCACTTGGGCCAACAGTGACAATACTAAGGAAATATCGTGAAGAACTGGAAGAGCTCGCGGGCAAGAATATATTGATTTTTTACTGAAGGCAACAAATAAGCTTATGAGTGTGCTAGAGAGAGAGTGTCCTGCGATAGTTGTGGAGGAACCAAAATTTATGGAGTGTGAGCAAATCAGGAATTGGGTCAATGAGAAATATAAATGGTACTGGGAAAATATACCTAGGAATGGACACGGGAGAACCTTTGAAGATAATTTGAGAAAAGAACTGAAGAATTGGATACTGCTCATTTTGAAGACACCTGAACAAAACAGGAGCGTACGTCGAAGACCCTAGCTGCGGCAATGCTAAAGAGATACAGCTCGTCATATTTTATGCGAATGTGAAGCAGTGGAACAGGAGGTGGGCAGTCTATGGACAACTTAACATCTTGTAGGTTATGAAAAAAATATGGACCTGAATGAACTGGTATAGAGAACAATATAGTTTGCAAATGCAGGAGGCTACAGTGTTTCATGGAAAAATGAACAAGCCGGACTGTTCTTAAGCAATAGAGAAAGGTACTATCTTGAAGAAGGTACTGAGATGAATCAACTGTGACCATTATAACTTCGAGTCTAGTTTCAAAAATGCTGGCAGTTTCCTGTGAGCATTTTTGAAAAGCTTGATTCTTTTCTTCTGTACTTGAAACAAGACACATTGAATTGGGAAGCAATATGAATTGCTCTGAGATGGCATTAAACAATAACGGCAAGGCTGGTGGAAATATGAGTAGCTGCAATATTCCTCTGGGTATTGGAAGTTTATCATCCTATATGAACCTAATTCTTCAAAGCTAGGGCCGCAAAAAAGTATACATTTCTGATCTATCTTAGTTTCAATTAGTTTTACTATTTCAGTTTACAAATTCTCATTCAGTTTTACTTGAAACTAAACTGTTTCAACTATGTAGGTATTTTGTAGTACTTTCCCTGAATGGCAAAGAACAGCTCCAACAAATTATAATATCGAAGATTTTCGACCAATTTTCCTCAAATTAAACCAAAGCGCTGCCTAAACAGCCACAACGCATTGATCGACGTTGGTTTAAGAAATTTCGTTAGGGAAATTTCAGCCCCGAAGATGAGCTTCGAAGTGATCGCAAAATAGTAATTCAGGATGAGGATTTGAAGATCCTGGTGGAGACTGACCCATCACAAACGGTGCGTGGGATGGTGGGATATCTAGGTGTCAGCTTCCATACGGTTTTTGATGGTTTAAAACGTGCTGGAAAAGTCAAAAGCTCGAAAAGTGGGTTCTCCAAGATGTGAACAATCGACAGAAATGGTCACCTTTCGAGGTCTGTTCTTCTTTGCTTTTGCGCAACCAAACCGGTCCTTATTGGATCGGATACTCATGTGTGATGAAAAGTGGATTCTTTCCAAAGTTAAAACACACCAGGAAAAGACTATGGTGGTCAGAGGTTACGGAGATCAACTATAACTTTCTGCAACGCCAGAGATACATCACCAAACTTGACGAGTACAGTAATTAGTCAAATGAAAGAAAAAACTTTCGAATATATCAGAAGACAGTTGGAAAAGTCACTAAGAATAATTATAGGTTTTTATTTCTAATTAAAACAATGATAAAAATAAAATAAAAACAACAATAAAAATTAATTGGCGCTCCGGGGCGACTTCATTATAGGTGATCTGGCTAAAAATTTATATAATTATTTCATTCCAATGGAATGATTTGATTCGTCTTTTACATACATAAAGTACTGTTCCCGAGTAGAGAGAACTGGATCCTACAGGAGTTGGACATATTAAGAGCAGATAGTTGTTGGTTCACAGATGGATCAAAAACACCTTCCGGTTCTGGTGCACGTGTTTTCAGCCGCAGACCCAGGACAGAGATATCAACCTGCCTAGGAACCTATATGACTACTCCAAACGGAAATTAACGCTAATGAATTGTGTGCAGAGATATAGTCTAATCATCATGGATTTTTCCAATATTAGTCTAATCAACAAGTTCAAAAACATGAAAAATAGAGATAAAGGTCGTAAAAATATGAGCGATAGCTCATTCGGATCGGAATCAACTCTAGAAAAATGTTTTTGAAGGATTTTGGTGCAGGTAAAAAATTGCAATTGTTATAAACGAAATAAGATAAAAAAAAGATATTTAGTTTTTCGTTAATAACTCAAAAAATATTATTATTCAAGCAGTTTTGAAGGAAGCTCGTTACAGAGGAGGAAATTTCCGATAAAAAAGTGCCCGAAACTCTATCTACATTATTTATAATTTTAATTTGACGTTGAAAATTAGATTTCGCGCGGCTGTTACGGCATGCCCGCGGAATCCTATCAAAAGAATCAAAAGAAATAGTTTTTTTATAACATAAAATGTCATTTTAAAAATTTGAAAAAAATCTATGCTTCACACGATCATGCGATAAAAGTTCATAAAAATTTATTAATTTGTTAATTATGATTTTGTACAACTATTGCAAAATGAAATATCTAAAAATTGTTGACAACATTTTTTAGCTGAGTATGTCTGTTTTCACATTAAACAATGGCAGATATTAAAATAAAAAATCATAATTAACAGATTAATACATTTTTATGAACTTTCATCGCAGGATCGTATGGAGTATATATATATCAAAAGGACTACACGAAGTTTAAAGTTTATAGGCCAAATTATTTATACCTTTTATCCCATTATTTATGCCAACGGAGATTGGGAAAACATTTGTTAGTTAACAATTGAATAACTCTTTGAAAAATGGTGATAAAACGGGACTCGATTCATTCAAGTGTTGAGAAGATATTAGATTTTTTTCAAATTTTTAAAATGACATTTTAGGTTATAAAAAAATTATTTCTTTTGATTCTTTTGATATGGTTCCGCGGGCATGCCGTAACAGCCGCGCGGAACCCTATTTTCAACGTCAAATTAAAATTATAAATAATGGAGATAGAGTTTCGGTAGTCGGGACTTTTTTATCGGAAATTTGCTCCTCTTTAACGGACTTTTTTCATTATTTTGTTTATAACAATTGCAATTTTCTACCTGCACCAAAATCCTTCAAGGACATTTTTCTAGAGGTGATTCCGAATCGAATGAGCTATCGTTCATATTTTTAGAACCTTTATCTCTATTTTTAATGTTTTTGAACTTGTTGATTAGACTAATATTGGAAAAATCCATCCTCATACACAGGTCAATAAAAATATCCTCCGACACTCAAGCGGCGTTGGAAGCTCTTGGCTCCTACCGAGCAACGTCTAAATTGGTAGCAAATTCTCAAAAACGACTATTCTCGATAGGAAGACTTAACAAATTGTCTCTGGTGTGGATTCCTGGCCATACTACTGAAGCTGCTGACTCCCTTGCAAATGAGCGTGCTGCAAGTAGCTTCATCGGACCAGAACCTGTCATTGGCATCGCTGTAGGCTTTGCCAAACAAAGATTGAACACCTGAATGGGAAAAAGACTTATGAACTTCTGAAAGAATCTTCCAGGATTGGCTCACTCCAAAGCGTTTATTCACCCTTCGAAGCTGGATACCAAACAGTTGTTGGACTACTGTAGGGATAAACTATGATGTCTGACAGGCCTTCTTAGAAGGCCGAAGAATCATTTGAATCATCATATGTAGAGACTCTATTTGGAAAATAATGAAATAGCAGCATCTTTTGTTTCTACCTTGAATAACTTATCCACTATTCTGAAATACCGATTAATACCAAAATAAATATTATGTGTAGTGGTTAATATATGTTTACATGTGCCGTGGCTACTTTGCATGCTTTGCAGCCTGCTTTGTCACTATCATCCGATATGTATCTGAAAATACTTCACAAAAATCGTTAATTTTACCTCATTTCATATCACCATAGATCCAAATATTGAAAGCCACTTCACACTACAGCCGCCAATATCAATCCACTGCAAAACCGAACAGCGAAACGCCTATACCACAGAAAACTACAACTATATTAGCACAAATGAAGACGTAACTTTCAGGATGAGAGTCTGTTATCTCTAGCAATAATATAACTGACACAAACAAGGTGTACTATCGTGCCGGTGCTCATCATTCTAACCCCTCCAACCGCACAAGAAGGGTGTGTCCACATCGGAATCCCACCCTCCTAATTTGATTGTCTATGCTATGCGACTTCAGCCCTTCGCGGCTTCTGCTCATCCCACTTTGTGCGAATCGACCTCTGCAGGTTGTTGACTGATGAAAAGCTCATGAAAGTGGAGAAAATCATCTGGTTGGGGTTACTTCTACTGGGTTTGTTTGTTAGGAACAATGCCAGATTGTTCTGCTGTTACTTTAGTTAGGGGTGCTTTTATATGAGACAGGGTGTACACTTATGTCTACTGTAAGAACATTTTATTTATCTATTATTTTATGGCATTGTCTATTTTCACAAAATAATCAACAAATTCAGACTGTAACAATAATTCCACACTAGAATCCACAATGCCGAAAATTACAACGACTAGTCAGTCGAATTTTGATACAGCTTAATATCAACAAGGCGTCTAGTTCCGATGAAGTGCCAGTAATCGTACTTGAAAAGTGCGCAAAAGAACTCGCACCAGCATTTTGCAGACTTTTCAACCTGTCTCACGACAGGTTTTTCCTTCTTGTTGGAAGATTGGCCATCAGCCCATCAGCTTGTTGAGGCTACGGAATAGGTGAGACTCAAACTGTCTAGCCTGGTCCATGGTCAGGCGGAGCGGTACGCCGTAACGTGCAGCCCAGGTGGACTAGAACGCCCTGGCGATGGTCTCGGCTTCCTGGTCCTGGTCCTGGCCATCGCAAAAAGTGATCGACGCAGGTAAGACGATACCTATATCCCTCGGAGTACGGCATGATGATGAGGTCGATGTGGACATGTTCGAACCGACTAGATGGTGCTGAGAAATTGCCAATCGGTGTCGAGACATGTCGTGAGAACTGGATAGCACTAGATGCAGGCGCGGGTCTGAGCGCGACAATCTCCGTTGATGGAGGACCAGACATAGCGCTATCTGACGAGCTTGGTGGTCGTTCTGGTACCAGGCTGCATCTAAGGCTGGTCTGCGAAAGTCGGCTGTAAAAGTGGAGACGTCGCAAAAGATGGCAGCGTTAGATCCAGAGATGGATCAGGCCAGAGTCATTCCTCTGACGAAGTTCCTGGAGTTCTGTTGCTGGGATGCTGCGAACTCGAGTGGGGCAGCGATGGCATCGACTCGGGAGATAGCATCTGCAACCACATTATCCTTACCAGAGATGTGCTGGATAACGGTAGTGAATTGCCTGATAAAATCCAGGAGGAGGAATTGGCGAGGAGAACACTGGTCACACTTCTGGCGGAAGGCGAAAGTCAGCGGCTTGTGGTCGGTCAGGACGGTGAAGTAGCGTCCTTCAACCATGAACCGGAAGTATTTGACGGCCTTGTAGATAGGCAGAAGTTCTGGGTCGTAGGCAGAGTATTTGGTCTCGGCGCTGCTCAGCTTCTTCGATGAAGAGACACCATAATTTTTGCTTATATCTCATATCTGGTAATTCGGATTATTGGGACATTAGGACATTAGTGTAGGTGTTCCTCAAGGGTCAGTAGTAGGCCCAATATTGTTCCTAATATATGACATCGTTAGAGCGAATCTATTGAAACATTCCACATTGTATGCGGACGATACGTCCATATTTATGGTTTATATGGTCCATAAAATGGGTTAGACTTTCGCGGCTGAGGTTTTCAGTCATTGGTTTTCGAGTTTGAAAGCCGTGGATTTTTGGAATTTCTTCCTGACGTTTCGCTGGCGAGGTTTAACCATCATGGCTTGCTGTTCGATGACTAACTTTTAGGCTTTGTACAAGTGCAGGTACAAGAACAGGTACAAAAACAACTGATTACGTGACAAAGCATAAATGCGCTTTACGAAGCCTAAAAGGTAGTCATCGGACAGTAATCCATGAAGGTTAAACCTTTGAAGAAGCTAGCTACTCGCGCCAGCGAAACGTCGGGAAGAAATTCCAAAAATCCATGGCTTTCAAACTCGAAAAACAATTACTCTGAATCTAATCATTCTCTAGAAAAAAGATGTAATGAAGTTCTGTCTAATCTCTATGACTGGTTCTGCATGCATCTGAATGTAGATAAAACTCTGTCGATACATTTTCATAAAAGGCAAAAACAAGTGCATATCATTCATGTGAATTTTAATAATGAAGTTTTGGAAAATGTTTCATATATGAGGTTTGTGGGCCTGTGCATCGATGACTGGAGGAGACACTGTGAATCAGTAATTTGGTGTTTCTCGTACCTGTAGTTGTAGAATTTTTTTTAAACTTTTCAAATTTCAACCTTGCCGTGTACATATTTGAAGTGTGTGTTTTGTACTCTGTAATTTAAACTCTTTTAAAATTAATGAGCAAATACATACTGTGTGGGAGCAAGTGAGATAACCACACTGTCTGCGCATACCTACTTATATATTTTATATTAAAACAAATGGGCTTGAAACAAGCCAAATTGAAAAGTGAATAATAAATAAAAGTTTGAAAAACTAAAATACATGTTTTAATAGCAACACAAACTAAAACATAAAAAATAATGAGTCCTATGACTTGATGTAACTAATGACTTTCAATAAGTCCGAAATCAGAATGAATCTATTTACAAAATAAAAAATTGTTGTTAAAAGCGTGGGGTTCTAAATACCCATCGCTATAAATACTTGATTAGGAGCTGCTTGCCAGATTTTTTTTGTAAATAGATTTGTTCTGATTTCAGACTTATTAAAAGTCATTAGTTACATCAAGTCATACGATATTATCGATGTTTAACCAAATCTTAAAGTAGTTTCGAATTTTCTTTTGTTTGTGTTGCTATTGAAGCGTTAGTAATTTAAAATATTATTTATTTTAACAATAATAATTTTACTATATAGGTATCAGTTTCAACAAGTATTTTTTATTAAATGGGTGAACCTTGTAACTTGTAAAGTATGATAAACCAAACTATACCAGCTGTGGCAAATTATAACAAAACTACGAAATTTTGTTTGCATTGTTGGCATTTTGCATTTAAAATGAGCATTTAATACTTTTTACTATGAGAAAACTCAGATTATAAAAGAGATGACTGTTTCCAGAATTTGAATTGATACATCCAGAAATACCCAATCTCTGGAAATACTTCAACAAATTTCCTTCCTAACCTCACTAAAACGGCCTATGATAACCCGTGAGAGCAGCGTCTCTTCTAGCATTCCAGTTCAACTAATGATTAGCCAGCGACATTAAGTTAACCCCATAATTAACTTGTCGTGCAAACAGCGATAATGAGCGAAACATTTCGGGAGTGGGGGTGGTGGATCTCGAACAACATTGCGGGGGCGTACCTGCCACCCCCTGCCACGCGCATAAACCATCCCCAGCAGGATGAGCTCTTATAGGCGGAGTCGTCGACCCCTGATCCCCTCGATTGGGGCAGACAGATACCCACCGGGGGTTGGCGACAGATAATCATCTTGCGTAACCACCTAATCTTCTGGTTAACATCGTGTTCCGTGTCACAGAGTGAGAGAGAGAGAGGAAGAGACTGTTTTGTCTGCCAAGGGATGAATTAATGTGATGCACCTGAGGTAAACAATTAACAGTAGGTGTTGTTTTTATTATTGTCTCGATTAGTAGGTGTTCAAATTTATTTTTGAGACCAGTGGCAGCGCCAGACCTAAATTTAATGTGGGCAACGTGAAACTCGCGATGATACAAGAAGAAGGGTACAGAATTCAAAAAATTTTACATCAAACAATTTTTTACTCATTATGAAACACCAAAATTTCCACTTATGTACCGTCTTGGAATAATAAATAACAAAATTGAAAAAAACCGAAACAAATTCAAAAGTAACACAAAAATATCATGTTGTAAAGTTGTAAAGCTATTCGAGATCAGTGCTATGAAAATAACATTAATAAAATTGAAGACAGTATTTCTGATAATCCAAAGGCCTTTTGGGGTTATATTCAGAGTAAAAGGAAGGATAATAAGTTACCTTCAGCCATGTTTTATGAAAATGAAGTCTGTAAAAGTACTTCTGACATTGTCAATTTATTTGCCTCTTATTTTTCAACTGCATATGATTACCAGACAAATGTCTATACACTTTCGCAATCACCTTTCCAGATTATTGGAAACATAGCTTCCTGAAACCAATACATAAACTAGGAGATAAGAAAAATATTTGTAATTATAGAGCAGTTTGCAATCAGTAAGAGATGGCTAAGATGTTTAATTCTATGCTTACAAAGAAACTTTTCTGGAAATATCCTTACTCAATTCCTAACAATACGGTTTCTCAAGAGGTAAATCCACTTGTACCAATCTTGCTCTTTACACAAACTACTTAACTGAAAATCTTGAGAGGAGGATACAAGTTGACTCAGTCCATACTAACTTTTTCAAAACCTTTGATAGAGTCAAGCACGGCCTACTTATATCTAAAATTCCATCGCTTGGTATTGGAGGTAATATTTTGCAAGTAATCAATAGCTTCTTAACTGGTGGAACTTTGTCTGTAAAATACGGAGATACACCATCTACGCCCATTCAGGTTACAACAGGGGTATCGTAGAGATCCCATATGGGGCCACTACTGTTTAACTTGCCGTATTACTTGCCTCTCGAAATGAGCCCAAACACGACGCGTCTGCTGTAAGTTGCTGAGGAATTGGTCCTTCCTTCGCAGACTGTTCTGGTCGCAGCATCAAGTCAAAGCAATAATGTACTTGTGATGCACTATTTGGAAACTTTGGTGTAGTAATGAATGTTACTGGAGTTTTTTCCCAACACCAAATCGTGTTTCAATTAATCACCGAGTGATTATCTTCCAGAGGCAGATTAAACTGTGTTTCAATCACCTGGTGATTGAAACACGTGTCAAGATGATAAAAATAACGGATTTAAACTCCAGTAACATGTTACTGTACATCCTCTTCAAATTATCGAATTCTTGTTTGTTCAGTGTGTTCGCTTTGAAATTATGTAACACTATCTTTTATTCTCACCAAGTGATTGAAACACAGTAAATTCTTCCTCTGGAAGATGATCACCAAGTGATTGAAACACATTTTAATCCACACGTGTTTTAATCACTTGGTGATTGAAACACGTGTCAAGGTGTTAAAAATAATGATTTGGTGTTGGAATAGAACTCCACTAATATTCATTACTGGAGTTTCAAAACAGTGCATCACAAATGTTTATAAAAGTTGTAATTATCACTAAGTGTGGTACATTGTCTTTGTACAGTTTCAAAGTTGATGTATTTGTTGGTCGTTGGTCTTTATGCCTTCGGTTGAAAAGTGATAAATCGGTCTTTGAAAATGAATACGAAAATAGCATTTTTAATCTTCGAAATGATAGAAATATAAATGTTTATAATTGAGTAACGATAAATTTATTATTTCATCGGTTCGGACTTCCATTGTCTGATATAATATAAATTGATTTGAAAACCCTGAAAAAACAATTAAAAAATTAATAAGATTAACGGAAAATAACAATTTTATTAAACGAAAAACTGAAACTACAAAGAAATAACATACAAGCAACAACCAAACAAATAAAAATTGAAATATTAATAAAAGCTGAAAAATAAAAATAAAAAATTATTATTAACCAAAATGAAAAATAAAAATTAAATTAAAAGATTTCAAACCAAGTTAGGACACGACGTTTCGATTGTTAGTATCATAAATCATCTTCGGGTGATCATCAGTCCGAACTGATGAAATACACCACGAAATATTGTCAACCACCTTGAAACAAAGATAATTTTATTCACTGTTGCCATTCTAGTTTGTCAAAAGACGTGTCACTAGCATTCAAACTTATTAAAAATTATTCAATATGTTGCTCTTATAAAATTGTCTATTTCCTACATTTCGCTCCACTTTTTGCTGCTCGTAATCAATGGTTTTTTTCCACTTTTCTGACGTGATGTGAATACTTGCAAATACTAATTGCTGCTGGAAAAACCTCTGAAACTAAATTTACTTTTCTGAACGCATCTATAAAGTGACATTTTATTGAAATAAAAAATACTGTACTTTAACCTCCCTCATATTCGAAAATTAAAATCCTCAAAAGCAAATAAGGGATATTTCATGACCAGTATTATGCGTTTTTATGAGGATCTCATATTATAGCGTCGTAATAAATAGCACAAAGTTTCCATCCCTATACCTATACATGTTTATCGTGAAATATATTCTTGCTGTTATTTAAACATCTATCCGTACATTAATTTTTTTTGTGCAAGAGTACGCATTGTTTTATAAATGAATTGGTTGAAAATATTTTGAGAAAGCATTTAGTGTGACATAAAATCTTCCAATGAGAATTATCTAGTACATAATTTTTCGTTCGAAGAAGCAAGTGAACATATCGTGATAAATACCAAATCTACATATCAAGCACGTCAAAAGCCGATCATCAAAAAGTCCTCATTAACTTTGTTTATCGAATGGTCAAAGGGTCAGGTAAATTGGAAGTGTAACGTAACAAACCGAGTAAGCCGATTTGTGTACAAAATATTCGTCCTTAGTGCGTTGTTGCAGGAGATTTACCTTGTTAATGATTCTACTCTGTGACCTGCTAGTTAACATTTTTAATTAAATCCATTTCAGTAGAGGCAGCGGTAGCAGAAAACAGTATTGGTTGACAGATCATTAATGGGTTTGGGGGCAAAATTATGCAACTCCATTGAGATCTTTGAGCATCCCAAAAATCTCAAGAGAAAAGAAAGAGGTATACACATCAACGTGGTATCCTGTATTTAAAGCATTTTCTATTGGTCGAAATGAATATTCATTCTTGCCTACTCATGAATCTTGAGATTATACCGGCCGATATGTTGGTCGAAAAAAGGTAGGACGCGGTCACTTAACTGAGTATCATTAGCAAAAAACGTTTTTATAACTGTAGTTTGACAATCAAATGTATAAACGGAACATGGCAATGGTCTCATTTCAGATCCTTGAGGGTTCACTGGATATCCAAAGAGGATGTAATGTTTTCGTTCACTTTGACACTCCGATTCTATGAGAGAAAGATAACTTTAGGAAAAAGGCTCTGCTACAGGTCATGAGCGATTGAATGTGTCGAATAACAGACAGTTTGCCGAAGTTGAAATTACACAGCTAAGGCCACCTAAGTTCCCTGACCTAAGTAGTTTGGATTATTTACTGTAGGGTCACCTCAAAACATCGACAATAATCAGATATACTCCCGAGATTTTGCAAAGAACAAGAAATGTTTTATTTAATAACGTTTTCGGCACAGTGCCGCTGTTTGCCTTTTGTATCCTAAATTAACCTGCTTTAAAAAATCTGTTCAAAATCTGTTTTCCCGTCAACCAGCTACACTACAAACGGAAACAGTCACTATAAATAATATTAAGAAAAAACTAGCGTCGAGTAATACTGTTGTATTACAAAAGATGTTATATTCGTTTGTTTACTCTAACGTGACGTAATTCGCTCCGATTGGGGTTCGAAATGTCGTGGTGACCTGCCGAATTCTGTAGTTTTTCATTATCGGAATATAACATTAATTAACAGTCAGATTCGTAACAAAATTCTTCGTTGAATTTGACCTTCTGTGATTATGCAAATATTTATGACAGACAAAGGTATGTGGAAATGTACTTTCGATGTTATTGATAACAAACTGAATAATGCCGATTGGAATACAATCTTTTTTTGATATATTGACACTGTGATGTATTTGTTGACTTGTCGATAGTAACAGTTATCGCTGATTTGTGTACAGTGAGTTCATTGCAGAAGAATCGTTTCAGTTTTTTTTTCAGGAAGAGAGTTATTCAGATAATGAAAACTCAAAAACGTAGAACACCCACATTATTATGAGAGTGAGCCAGAGATAACTGGCAACAAAAATATAACAATGAGAAGAGAAATGAAAATTTCTATGTTTTTTACCACTTTTATTTGTATATTGTATACGTTTGAGAATGTCCATATAAAACGAAACTGCATTAACGTTAGTTACAAATAAAAGTGGCAAAAAACATAAAAATTTTCATTTCTCTTTTCATTATGATCTCCTACCACGGCTACATCCATATGGATAAATTATAGAGTAGTCAAGTTTGTTGACCTAATAGTTCCAATTTTTTTGCCTAAAAATACCTATTTTAGAATATTTCAAATGGGGGGGGGAATTTATTGTGAATGTTGCATATCTGATACGTAAATGATAGCTTGAAAAATTCGTGAGCGTGTATAGGAGGAGTTATTAACCCTTTGTGTCGTACATTGACGTTGTGAGGCTTGGTCTATAGGTGATATCTGCATTGTTCAAAGATGAAAGAACGAGACTGTCACATAGAGTAATTCTTGTGATTTTTGAGGGGAATTTTCGATTTCCGCAAATCAGCTTGAGTGAGAGGTAAGCTTTCTGGATTCGTTTATTCACATGTGAATCGAATCGGAGATCACTATCTACAGTCACCTCAAATTTTTTTGCTTCCTTCACAATTTTCAATCCATTAGAGCCTATACTAATATTGAGTTGTTGTTTGACAATATCTCTGTGATTTTTTGGACCAAATATTAGTATTTTCAACTCAGATGTATTATTCATCAAGCATATGTTTTCAGCAAGGGATAAGAATGTGTCGAGATCATGACTGATCCGTCTATTAGCGTCATCTAGCCTGTGTGCTTCAAGAGAATAATAGATTTGGGTGTCATCGGCATAGTGATGTACACTGCAATACTGAAGGCATTTCACAGATTGACGGGTGTATATCCTAAATAGAAAAGGGCTAAGGATTGATCCCTGAGGAACGCCCGTCTTTAAATTGAAAGGTGTGGAATGTATTCCATCAAGAACAACTTTCTGGCGTCTGTTGTGTAAATGGTTTCGACAAAAAATAACAGAATCATCTGACAAGTCAATATAATGTAAGATCGACAATAACAGCTCATGGTTGATCGTGTCAAGTGCCCTGCTGAAATCTAGAAGAGCCAGGAGTACATTGATTTCGGTCACTTGCTTTGAAAATAATCATCGGCTACCTTCAGTACAGCTGTAGTACAGCCCAAAACCTGGCTGTACTGTTGGTAGTGTTTTATCACTATTAGGCTGAATTTGGCCGATGGCATGGGTTATGTTGGCTTGAGGATCCACACCAAACAGTGACTTTTTGGGATGCATTGGACGCTCTTGGATCTCATGTGGATTGGAATCGTCCTGAATTTAACAACTTTGTTTGTTCACGTACCCATTCAGGTTCAGTTGCCAAGTTGTGGTCAGCGAAAGGCAAAGTTCTTGTGAGCAACGAGAAATCGACTGCCTCGGATTTTCCTGCACAGTCGCACAGACAGCGGCGATGTCTTCTGCAGATCTTGCGTTTCTTTGACGTACGAGAGTTGATCGATCGTTTATCGAACCAATGGACTCAAATCTATCCACCTCAATATCCACCACAATAGTGGTAGGACGATTAGTGATACCACACTGTATTGATGAAGTTAAACATATTTTCAACGAGTCCTTCAGACAGGGTATTTTTCCAGAAGGTTGCTAATATAATTCCAATTCCGAAAAAGAATGCATCTACCACGTTCAGTGACCTACGCCCTATTAGCATTCTGTCCTCATTCTCTAAAATATTCGAGAAAAATGTTTTCCGTCTAGTAAGAGCTTTTCTTGAAAAAAATCGAATACTCCCGTACGAGCAGTCTGGGTTTCGCAAAAAAACACGGAACACAGACTGCCCTTTTGAAAGTAATCGACGACCTTGCGAGATTCAGAGATCAATCAAAAGTCATCATTTTAGTACTACTTGATCAAAGTAAAGCTCTCGATTTAGTTAATTTCGATTTACTCGTCAGCAAGCTCAAGTTAATAGGATTCGATGACATTTCTCTTAAATGGATGACCAGCTATCTCACAGGCCGACCACAGAGGGTCAAACTGGATGATTACTCATGGTCATCTCTGAAAGAAACAATCTCAGGTGTACCGCAGGGAAGTATTTTAGGACCCTTGATGTTTTCAGTGTTTATTTTTGATTACCCCACTTTCTTATCACATTGTCAAGTACATCTATACGCAGATGATATGCAGTTATATTTGTTTTCTCATAACACTCATACAGAAAGTTGCGTGGCCAATATAAATACAGATTTGCATAAAACATTCCTATACTCGGAGAATCATGGACTGAAAATCAATCCTAATAAAACTTTGACCTCATACATAGGGTCTCAAAGACGAATACCAGAAACTCAGTGTAACTTTAGGCTCACTCTCGATAACGCAGACATGGACTGGGTAGACAGTGCTAAAAATCTTGGCGGAATTGGAGCTCGGGCTCCAATTCCTGCTCTCTCATGGTCACGGACCATGCAGAGAAGGGGATCCGAACTCCTGACGACTTTACAGGCTGTAACCAGCACCATTCTGTCATGTATACACTCCAAACTCAAAAGTCTACGGCCTCCCTGTTGTCGGGGGAAGTACAACCGTGGAACGGACGATTTGGGATGCAAACTCCTATAGAGATGCATCATTTTTCGGGTCTTTACGTCGAGTTGATACAGCTCCTCCCGAGTCCACTTCACTACTCCAAACGAGTAGAGTAAGATTGGAACGGCAAGCATATTTGTTGCAGCAACTTTGTTCTTCCCCGACAGTTCCGATGACCAGATCTGTCGAAGTTTGTGCTGATATTTGACGCGGAGAGAGTTTTTCACTGCTGTTACCTCTTGTGAGTGGCGTTGTTCCACCCCGAGGTAAGTATACGTCTCTCCGGCATCCAGATGGTGTAAGATGCTTCCATCTACGAGCTGCACATCCTCTCCGTAGTCCCCGCATCGTTATCTTTTGAGATGGACCATTGCACATTTGTCTGTCCCGAATTTCATACCCTTAGCATGTGTGTACTCTTCTACCACCCTCAAGGACTGATGGAGATCCTTCTCTTCAAAGGCATAAAGTTTAAGATCATCCATATAAAACAAATGGGTGACCTTGTGCCTCCGGTTTCCGGGGGTGCCACAGTTATACCCTCGAGTGTTTCTGAGCGCAACGGATAACGGCAATAGTGAGATGCAGAAGAGAAAGGGACTGAGGGAATCACCCTGAAATACACCCCTTCTAAAAGTGACCCACCCTGTTTGGACTCTTGCTTGACCAGATGTTATGGTAAAGCGAGTTTGCCAAAGTGGTATGAGTTGTTCAATGCATCTCGGTACTTTGTCGGGTACCGCAAAGCATCTGAGCAAATGCAAGATGAGCTCATGCAAAATTGTATCAAATGCCTTACGGTAATCGATCCAGGCCATAAAGAGGTTACGCTTATATTGTATCGAGTCCTGCGTTACACATATATCGATGAGCAGGTTCTCTTTACATCCAGCGACTCCTCTCTTCGACCCTCTCTGCTCATATATTCGTTTGAACACTCGGTCAACTGCGATGAGTATTCGTGTGTAAAAGATGCTTGTAAATAACTTATATCACGAATTCAAGCATGTTATCGGTCTGTAATTCTTAAGAATCGACAAATCTCCGTTTTTGGGGATAAGAACGGTCCGCCCCTAGACAAACCCATTCGGAATATGCTGCTCTCCGTCCAAACATGAGTTGATAACTCTGGCCAGATGGCGGTGGGTGCTTGGTAGTGTTTTCAATCAATAAGTGTTCAGCCCATCTGGGCCTGGAGCAGCAAAGTTCTCGGAACCCACAAGGGCTCTTCTAACGTCATCCGAGGTTATCGGGTTGCACAGTTCATTGAGCTCAGGCTGTCGAAGCTCTCTGTTGAAAGCTTCGAACTGCGCTAGGGCTGGAGTGTCTAAGTTGAGTGGCTGCGGGTGTTCATAGATATCCTTCCAGAAGGATTCCACCTGGATTCAGTGGTCGGCAGATTATCCACAACACGTGGAGGCTCTTGAAATAAGCGAGAAGGTTTCTCGCGGAACCTAAGGTTTTCCGCGATACCTCTCGCTTACCTCACTAGTGACTTCTTAGCAGCAACTAGCATTCGTATCCTATCAGGGTAGTGCTGTTTGGTGGTCAGCAGCACACCTTGACTTGAAGTGTGATGGATACGTCGTAGTTTGGCGGCTATTCGCCGCACTGCGGGCGTGAAAGGCCTATTGGCCGCCCTGTAATCCATCACACATTGGATACGAGACGCGTGTTGTCTCGCCGACGTGTTCTTAGCCTCCATCTTGTGTGCACGCCGTTCAATCTTCCGAACCGCAAGGCCGGGATTTCGTCCTTCCGATTCGGAAAGCGATTGGACGACGTTATACACGGCGGTGTTGATTTGCCAGATGTCAGCCTCTTCTGTTAGAACACTACGAACCTTCGCATCCAAACAAGCCAGTTGTTGTGGCTTCAGGGGCCCAATTCTGTGGAGCGCCCTGCGTGTTCTGATTGTCGTCTCCATTGGTGGTATGGTGCGAGTCTCCTCTCCAGCTGTGCCAACGGGTGGTAGAACTGTCACTTCTACCACTTCGTTAGCAGGCTGGGAAGGAGCTAAATATCCCTGGCGTCGAAGATAAGATACGTAATCCCTAAGGTTTTGGGCGGAAAAGGCGGCACGCTCCGGATGTGTTTCACATCACAGAGCATGCAATCTCGCCATGTACCCTCTTCGCGCGGGCTCACTACTCTCGTAGCAATGCATAAGGCTATCTCTTAGCTCATGTGTCCACTCAAAATGTCCGTTTTCATTGCCAGGGTTGCCATCGGTAGACAAATCATCATTATGGGCCCCACCACCTTGCTTCTGACCCCTCCGAGCGGGTCGATTGTGGGGGCCCCTTCCATGATTATTGGGAACCAAGTGTTGGGTCCACCGGGTGGTTAGCCCTGTGGACCCATGGCCGGTATCGGAGGGAGAATAGAGTTCTCCTTCCCGGGTGCGCCTGGGCTGCCGGTCCAGTTTTGCACCAGTTGCTCGGGTAAGTGGTGTCGCAACTCACCAAAGGCCAAAGGTGTTAGTGTCCATTCCTGCTCTTTTATTATTATTATTATTATGGTGGCTTTTAAATGGGTGAAGCGCGTGGTACGTTGCCCAAACAGAACACCCGTTTGATTGAGAAATTTAATTATTTGCACGTATTGTCAATTGCTGTAAACGTCCATGGTGATACGGCAAAACAGACTGAATACATGAAAATGAATGACAACTAATTTGACAGATGTAGATGGCCGTTTCTGTAGAAAGACCCTGTAAAACTTCTCAGTTTTTCATAATTCCATTATTCCTGTTGAAAACCGATCCATCCCTCTCCTTCTCCTTCAGGGTTTAGATCTACTCTATTGAAACGAAGAAGTCAAAAACGTTTTCAAAACAACCAGAAGCAATTATAAGTGAAACATTGGGTGGGTAGAGTTGATCTCGAACTCCCATTAGGCAAACGTCGCCGCATAAGCTATTAATATTTTCCGATATGAGTGACAACTGTTTCGCGGTTGAGTATTTGATTTTCCTCGGAACACGACGTGGTAATGGAATTTATGGATTGCGCAGATCAGGGGTTGGAGGATGGATGGAAACCGTGCCGTATATAAGAGATTATTAATACAGACTTTATTTAGTTAATGACTATACTCAATTGCAGCAAAACACCCTTCAGCCACAGGTGAGCAGACGTCAATACTTTCAACTGCGTTCTTCATTTTCCAATCGCAGGAAATTTTGGTGATTGTGATACTAAACCAAATATTTGAACTGTTTTGTATTTGTAATTCTTATTGGTGTGAGATTGCTGACTTTGTTTCCAGAAATCTTCGAGTATACTAGCAGGTGAGTTACAAAAAAGATCCACCTCATTTGGGATAATTCTTTAATAATTAGTAACCCCTGTAAATTTGAAAAAGATTTGTAACTGACCCTTGACAGATTTTTTTGTCAGTTTTCTTGAACCTTTCTGGGACTCAACATTTCTACTGTCTTCATTCTCAAAAATTTTTAAAGCTGTACTATGCAAACGAGTGACGGATTTTTTAATGGAAATGGAAAATACCCCCTAAAATTTGAAGTTGTAAACCGATTTTAATAATTTTTTTTTGAAATGTCAAGTACTGAAAGGTCTACCTTGGGACAAAATTTGAAATGTTTATTAAAGTTTTAGGGCATACTACGATATTTTTTCTTAGTCGAAAATCGGGATTTTTTATAACATCCAGATCGTCCTCGTATTAGCTGCGGTACGGTAAATAAAATAAATAAAGTATTCAATGAAATTGGTGCCGTATCAAAAATGATGTTAAAAAGTAATCCTGTACAAAGACGAAACAGGAATGACAGGAATGATGAAATCATTCGGAAATAATCCTAAGGAATGCCACTTTAGATATGAATATTCCACGAGAAACTATTCGGAGATGTCTCAAGGCGAAGAATATTAAACCATTCAAGCCAAAATTTTGACACACACTTCAAGAAGGCGACGAAGCAAGACGCCTGGAATATTGTTTATGGGCCCAAGGGGAATATTTAAACAATAGAAATTTCCTAAAAAATATTTTATACAATACCGACGAAGCCACTTTCCTACAAATGTAGTAGTGTCATCACAGAATTGTCGCTATTGGGCAGCGGATAATCCTAACTGGGTAATAAACTGTAAAAGCCAGTATTCCCAAAAAATCAACGTCTGGTGTGGGATATTGAACGAACGAATTATTGATCCTTTCTTTTTTTCATACAAAAATTGTCGCACAGGAGCTGCATAATGAGGAGGTGCACCATCCTGCTGAAAAACTATTTCGTTTTCGAATAAATTTAAAATTTATATCTTCCTCAATTGCCCTATTGATGCATGGTATTATTCAATTCTCCACCGTATCCAAATATCTATCACTAGTCAAATTATCATCGATAAAAAAGGTCCTATGATGTGGTCACCTAAAATTCCTGCCCAAACATTCAGTTTTTGAGATCGTTTGGTATGAACTTGACGGTATAAATGAGGGTTCTTATCACTCCAATATTGACAATTTTGCCGATTTACCTCTCCATTTGAACTGAACGTACATTCATCCGAAAAACAGATTTTATACAAGAAATTCTGATGCAAGTTGATCCGTTCAGTGAGACTCTTACAAAACTCGATACGTCTAATCTTATATGGATGAAATTTGTACTCATGAGGGATCTTGCAAACATTTGAGAATTCTCGAAATACCTTAGTGAGAGATTGCGAATTTTCTATTACTCCAACGTGTCCTAAAACTGCAGTACATATAGTTTCATCTTTGACAGCTCCTGAACGGTTATGCTTTTTATTATTAACAGATCCAGTTTCCATAAATTTTTTCAATAATTCCGAAACGTATTTGTGTCGTACATTTCTTCCTGGATGATTATCATTGAACATAGGAGCAGCAGCTCTAGCACTACCATTCTGGTAGTACAAACTCACTATTTCGATGTTTGTTTGAAGGTGATTGGCAATGTTTCATGATGAATTTCATTAGTTCGGACTTCCATTGTCTACAATATAAAATGATTTGAAATCCCTGAAACAACTAAAAAAGAAGAATTGAAAATGAATAGCTGAAAATGACAATAATATTAATCAAAATAAACCTGAAATGGAATAATAGTGAAATAAAATACAAGTAATAATAGAACAATTGAATAAATAAGAATGAAGAAATGAAAAAAGAAAATAAAAATAAAAAATTAAGAGATTCCAAGC
>NW_019289686.1:139957-271382 GCF_000500325.1 Leptinotarsa decemlineata
GAAAGTACTCGAACGACCTATAAATAGTCATCTCTCGGAGGAATCAGTCCAATCATCACCCGAAGACGATTGTAGATACTAACAATCGAAACGTCGTGAACTAACGTGACTTGGAATCTCTACACTTTTTATTTTTATTTTCTTTTTTCATTTCTTTATTTTTATTTATTCAAATCATTTTATATAGTAGACAATGGAAGTCCGAACTAGTGAAATTCATCATGAAACATTGTCAATCACCTTGAAACAAACACTCATATCATAAATAGCAATTTTTACATATCGAATTTCAAATAAAAATATGTTTCATCCGTAACACGATGGGCGAAGGTCGGATCCTCTACTATTCAGTAATTAAGTGGATGACATGAAGCCAGTAACAGAAAATGCTTTGAACTATAACAATAAGCGACAATCTTCGACAACATCAACCAATGACCCTCGAATCGATAATGAAAAAAATTCCTTCCCACCGATTAAAATTCTAGCAACCCCAGGAGCTAATCCTCTCGTCTCGAGTCAACGAGGAACAATCAAAGCTACAAAACGATTAGAATCCAGGGGTGTTTCGCCCCGTGCCGTATACTCCACTGAGAGGCTTTAACCACCCCGCATTCCGCGCTGCCGGGAGCCAAGAGGGTTTCATTGTAGCGAGCCGGGGGGCCGCCAATAAAGCTCATTCATTTATCACTGCTGATAAAGCGCTTCTTTGGAGTTCGCTTGTCCTTATATGCGAAATTTAAATGGAAAAAATTTTGGAGTGGACTGATTGTGCTGTTTGGGAAAACAACAACAAATGCAGTGTTTGACTACACTGTTTTCATACAGAGGTATCTACCTGCCTAGTAGCTCCACAGTATTTCAAGCGGAAATTTACGCTATTGAATTGTGTGCGGAGACATTGGATAAATCCAACCTCACTCACAAGTCAATAAAAATATTCTCGGACAGTCAAGCGGCGTTGGAAAGTCTTGGCTCCTGCCGAGTAACGTCTAAATTGGTAGCAAATTGCCAAAAACGACTCTCCTCGATAGGAAGACTTAACAGGTTGTCTGTGATCTGGATTCCTGGGTATACTGGCCTGGAAGGTAATGAATCTGCTGATTCCTTCGCAAAGGAGGGTGCTGCAAGCAGCTTCATACGACCAGAACCTGTCATTGACGTCGCTCTAGGCTTTGCCAAACAAAGATTGAACGCCGCGTTATACAAAAATTGACATTTTTCAGTATGACCATTTAAAGTTTTTGACGCAGCATTTTGGCCAATATCTTAGCAAATAACTGGAAAAAAAGAATGCAATTAATTTTATTAGTTAGTTTGACTATCTTATTTAAGTTATATACTGAAAACATGCCGGTAAATTATGGAAAACAAGGTTTTTAAAAAAAGTTCCGCATAGTGCCACTTTTGATTTCCGTAAACCCACCTGTTTTTGAATAATTACCCATCACTACCGAAAGATCAATGCACAACACAACAAAAAAATATTTTTTGAATGTTTCCTACACTAAATTAGTCAATTTCTACTAATTTTGGGGTGATAAAAATGAAAATAGCAATGAAAAATTTTTATTAGCTCTGGTTTTTGATATACACAGTACTTAATCTTAAAGAGTAGTTATACTATACGTGAAAAGTGAAAGTACATAAAACAATATTGTTATGTTTCTTTNTAGTACTCTATTTTTGATAGCAAAATAGATATCGCACCTTGAAAACAAAAGCGGCGTTATACAAAAATTGACATTTTTCAGTATGACCATTTAAAGTTTTTGACGCAGCATTTTTGCCAATATCTTAGCAAATAACTGGAAGAAAAGAATGCAATTAATTTCATTAGTTAGTTTGACTGTCTTATTTAAGTTATGTACTGAAAACATGCCAGTAAATTATGGAGTTATTTCGAAAACAAGGTTTTTAAAAAAAGTTCCGCATAGTGCCACTTTTGATTTCCGTAAACCTACCCGTTTTAAAATAATTACCCATTACTACCGAAAGATCAATAATGGAGGTTAGAAAAATATAATAGAAATAAAAAGAAATTATGTCATAGAAACAAGAAAAAATATTTATTTGGCAAAAACAATTAGGTTATAATCAGTACAATCAAGATACACTTCAATTATGTAACGTTTTTCGTTGAAATGCAAGTTTTAGGTATGTATAAATCACAATTTTTGCCGGTATTACTTAAATCTTACAACAGTAATAATGAAACAAACTTTAAAATTAAACATGAAATTTAAATTAAAAAAGAATAAAGTATTTTTCAGAAAATAAAAAATGAACTCTTCTAGAAAATAAACTGATCTAGGTACTTATGCTTATATTAGTGATACCAATAATTTTAATGAGATCGTTTGAAATACGTAAGTTGTATCAAAATTATCGTTTGGTACATACATACTGCTATACTACTGAAATATACTTTCATAGCAGGAGGTATAATAACTGGGAATCAAACCAGCATTAATGAGGCTCCCTATGTCAGTCTTCTTTCTTTCGGATATTTCCAATTCACGCTGATAAAGCGGTTTGCGTTTTGTATGACAATTATTTCTATTTGTTCTTTTACTCAAACCAAGCTCTTTAAAATCATCAAAATACGATCTCTTGTACTGTATTTTAATCTCATTATGTTAATTATTCTCAATTTTGATAACTTTTATGTCTGACAACTTTACAATTTGGCCATCTACATCTTTATTTAGTCTAGGAACTGGTAGTTGAACTGGTAGTAACCCATTTCATTTACAATGAAAGGTGTTCCACGTTTTTTAGCGCCTCGAATAGCAGAAATATATTGCGAAGGCACGTATATGGCCCCAGATCTAAGACATCGTTTAACTCGTTAACTATTACAGAATGTACAGAATGACCCTCATTCTGAGTATGACCGCGTATCAGGAACTTATGTGTTATGGACCTAATTTTTAAGTATTGGACTGCGTAAATATACATCCGATAATAAACTCTTCTGCTGACCACAGCAATTGTCAGAGTAAAAAGTTATGTCCAGATATTCGTCGTCAAAAGAAGATTTTTTTTGCAAATATTTTAATACACAAGTACATATTTCATTTGCTTCTTGGTGTCCTTAAGATTCATCCCAGAAGAAGCATTCAGTTTCGTCAAGTTCAAGCTCAGAGATGGTAAAGTTCATGCAATTCATTTTAGACTTATAATAAAACGTAGAAATCTCTAGTTGTTGACAAACTGTTTGAATTGGATGTTGAGGCTTTAGGATCTGAACAGTTTTCCTTGTTTGGAATTGCTAGCATTAATATTTTTCTACCCCTATCTCTTGTCGGATTCATTTTGATAACCTTGAACAAGGAAGAAAATACTTTCCTCAAATGCAACAATGAAATCCAAATATAGGAAAAACTATTCCCGAAATCTCTATAAGTAATAGGAAAACATAATTTAGTTATAATTCACTATAACAATATCATTTGAAAAAATTGTAGATGTCATATTTTACAAAACAGTGGCGGTATTCTCAATATGACGCTTATCTAACAAAATGAAACATTTTCATCCTCTTCACTGTGTGTGCCTCCATGTTGTCTTCAACAATCAAAATATTTGTACCGTTAGCATAACTTGTAACGAATATCGAGTTTGTTTTACAGATGAACGTAATCAGATCATCAGCAAATAACAAGAAAAAAAAGGGCCTAAATTCGAACCCTGGGGAACTCCCTACTTTATATCACGATCATCGCCGATACATTGACCAATTCTCACTTTTTGTCTCCTACCTATAAGATAAGATCTCACCAAATCATGTGATACCCCTCTTACACCTGATCTATAAAGCTTGGATAGTAACAGTTCATGGTCCACACAATCAAAAGCACGTGAGAAATCTATGAAAAGGCCCATGACACATATAATGTTATTATCTACCAAGGCTATGGCTAAATTTTAGTGGCACTCTAGTACTTGCCCTGAGGTAATTCATCATCCACTAGAGTGAATGATAAAACTGAAGTGTGTTTTGAATTATGTTTTCCCAAAACTGATATAAAACTGCTAATCCCTCAGAAATGGTTGATTCGATTTCCAAAAGTGGACTAGTGTTGGACAGAATACTGAAATATATGTCAAACAAAATTTAGTAACACTTCCATTTCCTGAAAAAAAGTTGGTAGTGCCTCCATTAAAAGTAATGAAATCTCTTTACGTGACTTTTATAATGACCTCCATATACAATGTGTATATAACAACGAAAACTTAACAGACCCGTTTTTTTGAATATAAAAAGTAAGATTTTCTAAAAAGCTCGGACACGTCTATTTCTAATTGAAGGGGGAACCTTTCAGACTAATCAGATTTTTTGTAGTACGCACCCCCTCGTAGGGATGCGTCTGACGACCCTTATTTAGATAGGGAAAGTAGGTCGAGAGGCACCTTGTTTTAAAGGTCTTTCGAATACCTTTACAACTCTGTTAAAAGAAAATTTTTGTAACGATTAGTTTTCGACATAATTTGAAGTTAAAATTGCCATGTTAATAATACATTAGACAGACCNAAAGTTCTGAACGTAAATTGTACCTTAATAACAATTTGATTTATTTTAAAAAGAGTTGAACTCAATAAAAATACCTTTAAATCTTCAAATTATCTCGAAAACTAATCGTTACAAAAATTTTCTTTTAACAGAGATGTAAAGGTATTCGAAAGACCTTTAAAACAAGGTGCCACTCGACTTACTTTCCCTATGTAAATAAAGGTCGTCGCCCCCTCCGAGGGGGTGCGTACTACAAAAAATCTGATTAGTCTGAAAGGTGTCCCCCTTTAATTAGAAATCGACGTGTTCGAGCTTTTTTAAAAATCTGACTTTTTATATTCAAAAACGGCTCTGTTAAGTTTTCATTATTACACACTGTATTGTCTCGTTGAAAAGTTATAACTTATATATATTATATCAAATTCTCACAGACTTTATTTTTCAGAAACTATGTCAACGGTTTCATCAATGCTGATCGTGATTTGTGGTTGTGCAGTAGTTTGTCTCCTGTCAGAAGTTGGATCTCTCTATTTGCCAAAGAAGGTAATTATATCGTGGGTCTCATCTTTTCGAAATCAGATCACTCGGGTTGACTTTAAAATAATCTCCCTCTAAGAATTAGTTTGCAACGACATGGAACAAATTCATTAAATCAAAGGTGTTGTTTCTTTCGTAAATATGCTCGGACACGTCGATTAGTATTTTGAAGTGCCCTTATTTTCACGCAAAAAAAATTATACAGTGTGTCTCAAATATGAGATATGACTTCATCGATATTTTTTTTAAATGACAACCCTGATTTTTTAATGACTTTTATTACCAAACCAAACTCTATTTCTTACACCAACAACTGAAAGTGAAATTTATAGCATAATACTATCTCTAAAAAACATCAGATCTGTCTGCTATGATGAAATTCCTGTAAAACTACTGAAATTCACTGCGCAAGAACTTTCAAAACCCTTAACATTGATTGTCAACATGATGCTTAGTAATGGCATATTTCCCAATAAATTGAAAATTGCTCACATAAAAGCAATTTTCAAAAAAGATGATAGAAATCAAATTGAACATTATACCAGTAAAATATTCGAAAAAGCCTTTATATAATTGCCTTATAGCGTATCTAGAAAAGTTTGAGTTATTGAGTGACACCCAAAATGGCTTCCGAAGAGGCAAATCTACTACACGAGCGATTTATCAAGCCTTGTGAAAGAAAACACACTTTAATGATTTGTCTAGATCTGTCAAAAGCTTTTGAAGGTGTCGACCATAATAGGTATACTAATAGGCAAGCTTCGTTATTGGACAGACAGAAACCCATACTGGCTTCAACATCCAGAAAAAGTCAATGTTAGGGCAGAGATTGTTGGTGATCGAGTTATAGGACCGATTTTCTTTCAAGAGAATCTTACTGGAGCAAGATATTTAGAATTCTTGCAGGAGGACCTAGTTCCGAATTTGGCTATTTTGTTCCCTTGTCCTATAGAAGCTGACGTCCCGAATAGAAACATCTCGTTTCAACAGGACGGCGCGCCTCCTCATTTTGCGAGAACTGTCCGTGAGTACCTGAGTGATGTATTTCCAGGCAGATGGATTGGCAGAAGAGGGCCCTATGAATGGCCACCTAGGTCTCTGGATTTAAGACCTTTGAACTTTTTTCATGGTGTTACTTGAAGAGCAAAGTGAAAAGCAAAGAGCAAAGACCAAACCGGCATATATTGAGGATTTGAAAGAACAAATAAGACAGGCGTGTTGGCTAATTTTCGGCGAAGTAATCAGAAATGTTCAAAACAAGTTTCATTCCCGTTTGGGGTATTGTTAGTTAGTAAATGAACAATATTTTGAACACTTGTTAAAGGAAGACTATTGAATTGAATTCATTTTTTGAATTAGATAATGTTTGTTAAATATATTTTAAAGGATAAGGAGTAAAAAATTGAAATTTGGCAGGCATGTGCAACTTGTTGAACCCTTTAATAAAAGGCATTAAAAAACAGGGTTGTCATTTAAAAATATATCAATGACGTCATATCTCATATTTGAGACACACTGTATAATAATTTTTTTTGCATTAAAATAAAGGCAATTTAAAATACTAATCGACGTGTTCGAGCATATTTCCGAAAGAAACAAAACCTTTGATATAGATATTGTTCCATGTTAGAGACTCGCACTTTATATATTTTAATCTGAAAGAGGACCAATAATACGGTCTTCATTATCACAACTACGATGATCAGAGAATCTCTTGAGCCAGGTTTGGCAACAATATCATCATCATCGTAACTGCAGTGACCATCTTCAGTGGCCATTTATTCTCAAAGAATGTCTGGGCTTTAAGTTTTATAGACGACGCTAATTGGCTGCTGTGCCAAACCAAAATCATCCTCGAAGATTGATGTCGATCTTTTTTGGGTAAATTTTCGTTATCTGGACACCCGGCGATTTTGAAAAAATTCTTGACTGTACCTACGTATTTTGATGCGTAGATTACGAATCCGAAAGAAAAAAGCGGCGCTCTCCCTTATTTAAAAAGTTACGACCCTTCAAAGTTCAGAAAAGGGCAACTTTTCAGCCTTCTTTTTCACCAAATAAACTATTTAAAAACACAAGCATTTATTTACTAGGTCACCTTTACACCTTATTCCTCCTTCTTTAACACTTTTCACTTCAATAATCAACATTTTTCTTATAAAAATGTTAAAAAATGTACGGAGCTGCTTTTTGGTTACATATCACTGTATTTTACGTTTTTAAGGTTAATGATATGGTTGGTACGACTGATGCAGTCCATATTCCTGAAGTAATTCAAATGTTTTTTACCTTCATTCTTTAGTTTGTAAATTGGTTTTTGTTGGTGTATTACGAATTTGAAATAGTAGGCGACGGCAAATACCAACCGCTCTTTTCTGAAATGTCACTAGTAACTAACCTAAAAATAGAATAATGTCACCAGGAGAAGCATTCGTTTTTAAATTAAGTTTTTTATAAGAAAAATATTGATTATTGAAGTGAAAAGTGTTAAAGAAGGAGGAATAAGGTGTAAAGGTGACCTAGTAAATAAATGCTTGTGTTTTTAAATAGTTTATTTAGTGAAAAAGAAGGCTGAAAAGTTGCCCTTTTCTGAACTTTGAAGGACCGTAACTTTTTAAATAAGGGAGAGCGCCGATTTTTTCTTTCGGATTCGTAATCTACGCATCAAAATACGTAAGTACAGTCAAAAATTTTTTCAAAATCGCCGGGTGTCCGCATAACGAAAATTTACCAATTAAACGTAAGAGCGTGGAATACAGGATCCAAATTGAGGTTATGTGTAGCAAAACAGCATCAATTGTTTGATAAGTGTTTACAGCTTAGACAAGGTAAATCTAAGGTTTACAGTCACGTAACTCTTTGCATTTTTGAATGGCGGAACATGTATCATCATACTCGTTTGTAGTTGTGATTGTAGTTTTTTCTCTAATTCCCCAGGGTCTTGCACCATATCACACAAGAGAAAGAGTGTTCTTAGAACCTGAGAAGAGGCCTTTCTGTAATGCATTCACAGGTGAGTAGTTGCAAAATGATCAAATATGAATATTTACCTGAATATTATGTAATCTAGAGGGCGTTTGAAATTCGATCCTCAACATTGGGATCTCGGAAACTATGAGAGATACGAAGACGGTTAAATTGGGGCAAAGTTGCACATTTACCTGAGGAACAATATGGGAAAGTTCTGAAATTTCGAGTATATCCGGAGATATCAGGAAAAAACAGAAATTTCGGAAAATGGTTTTATTTTTTCTGGCTTTATTTTTCGAAGGGGTCTAAAATAAATTGCACTTTCACATTGCCACTTTTTCCCTGCTACATAATGGTGTTTTCAGTTCTGCTATCCGACGTTTCGTCTTTCGAACACCAGCATCAACTAAACTAAATTTGGCTTTCATGAACTTCACTCAATAACATTTTGTTATTGTACAAGTCATTGAATTTTTGACGAAAAATGGCTTTCACGAATGAAGAAAAAAGAGATATGAGACAAATTTATTACAAAAATACAGAGTTAGAACATCGGAAATGTATTTAAACTTATATCCAGAAAGACGACAACCACATCGAACTATGTTCAATTCATTGGATCAAAATCTCACCGAGTTTGGTTCGTTTGAAAAGCCAATGAAAAAATTCAAAGACAGAATCAACAATCAAAGTTTGATAAATGAGGTGTGTATGAGATAAATTAGACAGTGTGTCTTTGTCAATGAAAATAGACCTTGAGCAAATGTTCAAAATGCTGGCTGTCCTAACACTGTTTCTATCGTATTTATCAAAAATTTGTATCACATCTCTTTTTACTCCTTTCGTGAAAGGCATGATAAGAATTCATTTTTTTCAATATCTCCAATTTTTTGAAAAAGAATGTTGACTTATGATACATCGTTGAAAAGGTAAAATCTGGTTCTATTCAAAACAGAAAGAATCCAATGTAGCGCCCATGAGAAAAAATGAAGTTGATGATGGTGGCCGGCAGACGAAACGTCTGATAGCAAATCTGAAAACACCGTTATGTAGTAGGGAAAAAGTGGGAATGTGAAAGTACAAAATGAAGCCAGAAAAAAAATAAAAACCATTTTCCGAAATTTCTTTCCCAACAAAAACGACATTCGATGCTATCTTGAATCACCAAACCTCCCGCAAATAATTTGCTTTCCCTTCAGGTTGCGGCAAAAAGCGATCCAACTTGCCAGCCCTGGCGGACAATGGAGAAGAGATGGACGAATCCATAAACAGCCTGCTAGAATTGAGCGCGGAACCTGCAGTGGAGGACCTCTCGCGGCAGATCATGTCGGAAGCCAAAATCTGGGAGGCCATCCAAGAAGCGAACGTCGAGCTGAATCGGCGTAGACAGAACCCCAGACTACTAGATGGCGAGCAGAACGACGCTCCCGTTCCCGCCAAGAGCGCCACGGCGAGCTGTGCCCTGCCGCCATGTTACATCTAAATATCGATTTGGTTATTCAAGGGATGTTGAAACGAATAAGTCGTAATCAGGGGTATTTTTCACGTACACGTCGAGAAATACAGGATAATCTTTCATAGTCGTGGCTTGCTATAAACTTTCTTAGTTAAATTCTACACTGAGAGTCAGAATTATTATTATTATCGAATTTTTCCACGTCTTTTGCTGGGGCTATTCACACAGGTCCAATATATTATGTGATAATTTGAATTTATGAAGTTTTCCATACAGTAATTTAGTACCTCAAAGATTTCATCATTAAAATTACTACTTTACTTCGTGAAATCAATAAAACTGTTCATAAAAATAATTACACTATCCTTCATTATCCTTTATTTAGCACAAAAAAGGTAATCACATACACTTACATAGAGTTTGTCAGAATATATAAAATACAACACATTCAACTTGAATAATTCACAGTTGAAACGAGAGTTGAAAAAAATGCAATAGCTAAAGTCAGTACTCAAATAGATACAGGTTATTTCAAAATATGCCGCTTTAAAGTTGTTTCAAAGGTATAGAGAGAGGTTGCCTCTTGAATAGAAACATGTAATTCATCAAAAGCATTTGTAGCTTTCGTAGTCTACATACCTTGGTAATGATAGTTCATCTTAAATGCATTAGTTTTGATTATATAGTTGGCAAGATCTTCAAAACATAGCTTGTTTTCTATTATGTCTTCTAAGTGTTTTACTTTTTCTTCAACTGCAATTTCTTCATTACCCACATTCATTTCATATTAAAACTCCTGTTGTAAAGTTGAACTGACAGATCAATCTATTTTCTAATGTCTTTTATATAACAGAAGATAGTTACAACTCAATTAGAAAAAAGATTAATTCTAGTATAACAGGTAGATTTTGAATATAGGCGAAGCATATGAACATAATTTTTCGATGATATTTAGACAATTGTGACAATCATCACGATCTAGAATTCTTCAAACAACTAAACTCTTGAGCAGAACATAGTTTATCCCAGTTAAATATTTCACATAGTTCATTAACATAAGACAGCAACAGTAGAGGCCCTAAATTAGAACCCTGAGAAACACCTGAGCCAGCATAAATTGACGATTGCAGGATAATAGTTGCCATGTTCCCGTTGACTACAATTATATTGGTGGAGATGGATGTCTTTTCAATAAAACCACGTTAATACATTGAAATATAACCCCGGACTGATGAAAATATATTCTACTCTAGCTCCAATAAGAGCCTGCATCATCCTCATGAAACGCCCTAGTTCAAAAGATTTGACAGTATAAATCACAAGAGTTAAAAAAAACAATCTAAAATGAAATATGCAGTATTTTTGTCTGTGAATATTTTGAATGGTGATTAACATTTTGTTTCAATAGTTTACTTTTCCTTTACTATTCCTAATATTTCACCTTGTTGAAATGCCATAAAAAATAATGTTCTCCAAGAACTTGATATTCACTTCATTTTATCATGTATACTTCATTTTTTTATGTATCATTTTTGACGATTCTGAATATATCAGTTATGAGAAAAAAATAATAAATTCATATATTTATGGATTTGATGTTTTATTGAATTGAAATTTGTATTTTCATCTTGAAGACTGACAAATTCATTCTGAAGTGAATATACAGGATGTCACAACAACCAGTATTTCTCTGAAGTAAAAAATACCATTGCTGCTTACTGTTTGTTCCTACCATACAGATTGGCTGACCGACACCACTCTGTAACATAAGTTGAGTTGAGTATTCCACAAGGTTATATTCGGAGGTCCAAAAATTCGCAAAATGAACCTTCATACGACAAAGCATGGAATTAAGTCGTCTCCTGATGATGCTCACTTGGTTGGCGAAACGCGCTAAATGACACCTGACAGATGACTGTTATATTGAAACACGAAGATACAGCTTAACAAAAGGGAAAAGAAATGAATGCAGGCAAAACGGTCGAAACGCATGTAAAACAACGTATTTTGACATGTCATTGCTGAATACTTCGCTTTCCCATTGCTCCACCTTTGAGACACCCCGTACACATTGAGGGATCGCACGTTAAAATGTTACAGCCTCGTTGAACTGTCATGTTTTTATGATATATTTTTTGTCGCACCTTGTACACATCGACGCCATGGCTTTTCCTTGAATGTTTTATTTTGACACACCCTGTACACATTGAGGGGTCGCCCGTTGAAACCTCAAAGCCCCGTTAAACCGTCATGTTTCTTTCTTAAATGATGTATGAATGCCATGTTTTTTCCTCAATCTGATTTTTCATTCATCATTTTTATTAGTCCACTTTCACGCTTCCAAAATTTTCATCTACATTTATTATTTTTATAATTCAACCACGCTCTTGTTTTTGAATCCCTTCGATATTCATTCCATCCTTCTCTGCATCGATTACGCCGCACATGTCTCTTTCCCACTCACTAACGTCTCTCTGAAACACTTACCAACGACGCGACGCGAGACCTTGAAATGCGCCTTGTTCCCCCACTTGGTCCTTTGAAGAAAGTATAGCAATGCATGCAGTCTTGGTTCATCATAGCAGCACTGATGATACCTAGGCAGGTCGAAACAGCGCTATCTGATGCTGGGAGAATCCTTTCTCTTTGGGCTGTGGTGCCTAGCAGTAAAATCTGTTCTGAAATATATGACATTCGATTCAATTTCGGTTCATATTGGAAAACTGACGCCCATGAAAAAAAATCTTGGCACTTCCGAAGTGTTGATGATGAGGTTGTTATTCGATTGAGTGGAAATCCTTGATCAAAAAGTCGAAAGTGGTTTTGAATACCATCAACAGTGATGGGGAGACTTAAATGGGCTGTATCCTTTTTGGGGTGTCATTCAAAAACTAGGGAAAGACATGGAGTTTCAAATGAACTGGACAGTTGTTGTGGGTGTGGTTTCCTAGGAACTGCAATGATAACAATCATTTCAAAGATGGTTTCGGTAGATCATTCTGATCTACCGCCCTAGCTTTACTAATAACAGAAATATCACGTGTTAACTGAATTTTGCGACACTCTGTACATATAATGATACTGATAATTTATTGATCAGCTGAGTGATAGGTTCTCCTTATACTGGGTGTACATTGAAACAAAATTCACGTAATTTAGTGTGCTAATACAGTCTACCAACACGCTAGCGAAACGTCAGGAAGAAATTCCATAAATCGACGGCCTTAAAACCCTAAAAATAGTGACAATGAAAACTTCGGCCGCGAAAGTCTCAACAATTTTGCCAGATTATGTAACTGGGCTGTTTTGGAATGGACGCATAATACAGGGCGTAACTGAATTTGAGGAGGAGATTCCTCATCGAAAAAACGATAGGATCTTTCATATAAAGAAACTTCATTGGAGCATCCTTTGTTAAGATACAGCTCCTTAAAGGGGGTACATAAAATTTTTATAACAATTTTTTTCATAAGCACTGAAAAAATTGCAATATTGAAATTAACCTGACGTTTTGTACTACCCAAAAGACACTCAGCCAGTAATTTATTTGGTTCACTCCATGGTTGTAAGGGTTGGAAAACGCAACCCCTAAAATTTATTTCCAATGTAACTTTTTGTCTTATCATTTGTTTACCATTTAAAAATTCATTTCCAATAGCCTGTTTCATTTTAAACAAAAAATGTCTTTTGGGTTTTTTGCCCAAAATAAACCAGTTCGCAGCAAAAAAATATTTTAGGAACAACTACAGAGATACATTGTCATAAATGCGAAAATAAGAAACTAATCTATCTAGTAGAACGCTATTAGCGATAGTGACAATTGAATTGGTATGACGCTGTCAGTTTGTGAATTTTCGAAATTGAATTAATACTAATTGTGTGTTGTTGTTCTGTTCTCAATTTGTTACTTTAATAATTCACTTTTTATTAAAATGGCATACACAAATGAGGAAATGGCTGATATGCATTACGTTTACCGTCTGTCCCAGGGGAATGGGTAAGAAACTTCTAGAAGATATGCTGAAATGTATCCTCAACGGCAGCATCCTTCACATAGAATATTTGCTCGACTTCATCAACGATTACGAGAATATGGTTCATTCGACAAAAGAACGCAGGATTCTCAGACGAATGTAGTTTTTCTTGGGACAAGATTATTAATTTTCATAATTACCACATATGGGCTGATGAAAACCCTCACGCTATTGTCGAAACTAACCATCAAGAAGAGTTTTCTCTTAACGTGTGGCTCGGAGTTATTGGGGATGATTTAATTGGGCCTCATTTTCTACCTCCTCTATTAAATGGTGAGGCATACGTTCAATTTTTAAGAGAAGTGCATCCAGTACTGCTGGAGGAAGTTCCTTTGGGCGTCAGAAGGAATATGTTTTTTATGCATGATGGAGCTCCCGCCCATTTTAGTCAAGTAGCACGTCAGCATTTAACTGAAACATATGCAAATCAGTGAATAGGTCGAGGAGGACCACAGAACTGGCCAGCTCGATCCCCGGATCTCAATCCTCTCGATTTCTCTATTTGAGGCCATTTACAGCATTTGGTTTATCGTACTCCTGTTCGCGATGTAGAGGACTCAAGAAACCGCATCATCGATGCGTGCAGGATAATCAGAGAGACTCCAGAAATATTTGAGCGAATACGTGGCTCAATGCGCCGACGTCTAGACGCATGCGTAATGTCTGAAGGTAGACATATTGAACATTTACTATGATTTCTACATGTTGTGTGTTTTGTTAATAATAAATTAGTTTTGTTTATTACCCTTCAATGGTTTAATGCAGGTACTAATTACAAAATAACAATAAATCCAGTTCGCATTCATGACGATGTATCTCTGTAGTTGTTCGTAAAATAATTTTTTGCTGCGAACTGGTTTGTTTTGGGCAAAAAACCCAACAGACATTTTTTGTTTAGAATGAAACAGGTTATCGGAAATAAAGTTTTAAATGGTAAACTAATAATAAGGCAAAAAGTTACATTGGAAATAAATTTTAGGGGTTGCGTTTTCCACCCCTTACAACCATGGGGTAAAACAAATAAATTACTGGCTAAGTGTCTTTTTGGTAGTACAAAACATCAGGTTAATTTCAATATTGTAACTTTTTCAGTGCTTGTGAAAAAATTGTTCTACAAATTTTATGTACCCCCTTTAAGGGGCTGATCTTAACAAGGGATGCTCCAATGAAGTTTTTTTATATGAAAGATCCTATCTTTTTTCGATGAGTAATCACCTCCTTAAATGTTTTACACTTATTCAGTTACACCCTGTATTACTTTAGCTTTATGGTCGAAACTGTTGAAGTCTATCTGAAAAATATCTTCTGTAAACCTAAACTGGGATCATTAGTCAATGTAAACAATCTTTTTCAGGAATATTGAGATAGTCTTATTTGAATAAAGGTTTAATATCCAGTCAAACTAAACAGTAACAAACATTTGAACAACATCCACTTCAGCAAGTAACAGGACTAAAAATACTCATCAACTTCTCGTATAAAAACCACCATTTGGTCGAAGGTCAATGTCAGTGAGATCTAGGCGACGATCAGGCGTCACCAAGATCGTTAGTCATATCCCTTGCATCGGCTTCCACCATGTTTCTCTGCTGAAAATATGGATATCTCGATTTGGCCAGCCAAAGCTCCAGTCTCAGACTTGGATCCATGGGTATGGGTAGTGCATCGGCTATCGAGCTTCTTTTCTTCAGGTAATTGAAGCAACAAGTCCTGAAGTGTCTAGTTCCGCAGGCGGATTGACATTCTGAGCCGCAGGAGTTGCAGGATTGGGCTTCGCTCCAAACGACACCTAGAAAAGTAAGGTTTTTTTAGTCTGTAAGGATATTAAAGTACTTTCATTTCGTGTGAATTGAAAATAACGGGATTGCTTTCCCGACCTACAAAATTATGTTATACTGAGGAAATTGTCTTGATTAAACTAAAAATTTTATAGAATATTCATTACCATTCAATAATAAGTGTTTTATGATAGTTTTTGGCTTTCTACGTTTTCATCAATGATCAAAAAATGTGGGATTTTTTTAAAGAAAACGGATCGTACTTGGCTACCCGTATTGAAGGGAAATATGGTTAGTGGCGAAACAAAATAATATCAGAAAACACTTTATATTACATTGTATGCATGTATGAAAGGGGTATATTTCTGGGAGGGTATTTTTTTTTTTGGGAAAAGACGTTTTGGCTTTCTACTTCTTCATCTGTTCACAAAGTAGTTATGGAAAATAGTTATTTTCAAAAGGGCTTTTTTATCCAGTTTTTGTCTGAAAGGTACTACTTTGCATGATCTAAGTACATACCTTTGTGAAGAAATTACAAATCTAACACCGAAGTCCTGGGGAATTCAGAACTGGAGACCCACAAAAGGGCATCCAGGGAGGACTAGCAAATGACAAAGAAGGTGATAGATCTGGAGAAAATTAAATGGACTCATTTCAACCCTATATGAACTTGCAAACAGGAACCAAATAACTTCGTACTGGGTGCCAGAGCATTCAGGAATCACAGGTAATGATAAAGCTGATGAATGCGTTAGACACGGATCATCAACTTCATATATAGGTCCTGAACCAGCTCTGGGGGTACCAAAATCATTGGTACGAAACCAGATTAGGACATGGACCAACAAGAAGCATACAGAGTACTTGACAAAAGTAATTGGCAACAAACACAGTAGAACCTTCATTAGGGAACTGTCCGAGAAAAGAACCGAAGAACTTTTTCAATAAAGTAGGGATCGGCTCAGAATAATTACAGGGTTACTAACCGGTAATTGTCCATTTAGAGAAATTTTGGCTTTCTACTTCTTCATCTTTTCAGAAAGTAGTTATAGAAAGTAGTTATTTCAAAAGGGCTTTTCCTTCCAGTTTTTGTCTGAAAGTTACTTCTTTGCATGATTTACATATCTTTGTAATGAGTTTATTTTGAAATTGAATGCTTTGTTTCTTTCTTGTTTGCAGTCGATTGATATCTGTTACACGAAAAATAATTTAATAATCTATTTCATAATTACCAGTGAAATTAATATTTCCATTGGCAATTTGAATAAAACGATCAGATTTTCACAAATTTCGATTTTCATCGTCTAAAATAGGTTGTCAAAAGATTTAAAATTCACGACAGAACAAACAGAATCAATATGAATGAAATATTAAAGGTAGTTTAAATACTAAAAACTAACGGAGCGGAATATTCGCATAACTAAGTCGAAATAGAAAAAAATTGAGCACAAAATGAGTATAATTGTTAAAAAAAATGTGAAAACGCTAATTTATAATGACCTGAAATTAGAATGAATAATAAAACGATCAAGAAATAAAGTGAAATCTCAAATGTGTATAAACAACAAAACTTATATAAAAATAAAATGAAATAATTAATGATGGAAATGCAAAAAAATAAGGGAAATACTAAAAAAAAATTGAACAAAGTTACGTCACAACGTTTCGATTGTTAGGATCCACAATCGTCTTCAAGGCATAACTGTATCATTATTTTCAACAACCTTAACATGTTATTATTTTCATCATTTAATATACATGTATTTCAAATCAAGCACCTTTTTTTAGGCAGTGTGATCAAAAAACTACATTTTTCAATTTACAAACTGAAAAACCTCAGATATATTTTGAACAAAATCCAACTGAAAACAGTATATCACGCATTAGTGGAATCGCATATAGCTTATGGAATAGTAGCTTGGGGAGCAGCCGGAAAAACTATTATTATTAATTTAGCGACAGTACAGAGAAAAATTATCAAAATTTTATTTTGTAAAACAATTCGATACTATTCAGACTTTCTTTACTCTAAAACTGAAATTTTGGACCAAAACAGTTATTTTTTTTCAATTTGAATGTTGAACAGCATAAAACAAAATCCACTCTGATAACTAATGAACAACACTTCAACAGAAGACAGAAACACAATACTTTACTTGCCTCCTTCAGCTTTAAAGTCTATTGGGCAGAAAAATTTTGAATTTTTGGGCCTGAAACTCTAAGGGCGCCTTCCGCAAAATCTCAGAAATTAATAATATTGAACAATTCAAAAATAAGTTGAAAGGTTATATCAAATCGACCTCGAGGGTTGATATACAACTATAAATCGAAAACCGCTTCATGACATAGTACTTCGGTCAACAGTAAATTCCCTTCTGATTATAAAAACCATTCCATGATATATATTTTCTGAGATATATTGCTTTGCCCATGCATGTGTTGATATGTGAAAATTACTCTCTGAAACACTAGTTATATTTTTCATTTTTACCTCAAGTGTATGTTTTTCTTGTATTTTTTTAATTTATTTTTATGCATCATTTCTAGAGATTTGGAATAATGTATATGTATCATATCTCAAACTCAAACTTATTACCCTGCATTTTTTCAACCTATACAAGAATCAGATTTCTTACAGGTTTCCCCACATTGTTGTACATTATTTAGGTTAGCTTATGATACTTCTATGTTGTAACTGTTTCCTTTGTGCAATAAATTATTATCATTATTATTGGTGAATATTACTGGAGTTTTTCCCAACACCTAATCGTTATTTTTAACACCTAGACACGTGTTTCGATCACCAAGTGATCATCTTCAAATAGGAAGATCAAAACAGTTTTAATCTTCCTCTTTGAAGATGATCACTTGGTGATCGAAACAGTTTTAATCTTCCTCTTTGAAGATGATCACTTGGTGATCGAAACACATGTCTAGGTGTTAAAAATAATGATTTGGTGTTGGGAAAAAACTCCAGGAATATTTATTACTACACCAAAGGTTCCAAACAATGCATCATAATTATTATTAGTGGAAGTCAAAGTTTGAAATATTTACTAAGAATCATTGTCAACCATCTTAAAACAAATCAGACTTTTTTGTGAAATTCTACTTACCGAATATGAAGAGCAGTGCAAGAAGAGCTAACTCTTTCGTCATAGTCAATTCTCTGAATGCTGCGTCGATGACAAAATCACCACCGAAAGTGAATTTCCAATTCGGCAACAAGTTCTTTTATAAAGTTCCATCAACTCGCCTATTTTTTCCTCCAATGCAAGAGAGGGGATTTGCTGTGTATATCTTATCAATGTCGTGGCCAAGAGGAGGTAAAGACCCAGTGGTGTGTCTGGTGGAAAGGGTTCACGAGGATTTCTGACAGGAATATTTTTCCATTACACTCCCACATGCATGGGAATCCCACAAAACACAATCTTTTCCGTCGTACCAAGTGTCAACCAATATAGCAGAAAAGTCATGATTTCAAGAATTTCAGGTGTGTCAAAATTTAGTCTAGGTTTTTTTTTTAAAACAAAACACAAGTACTACAGGAAAATCCTTAAGGCGATTTAAGAGCGGTTCCTGTTGGATTTCAATCATTGGAGATTATATTCATTTGGAAAAACATTCTCAGGAAGTTTATTCCACATAAAGGCAGTTCTCCAAGTGGAAGAGTTCCTAAACAGTGAAGTTCGAGGCGTACTGAGTTGAACCTCTAAACAATGAGCAGTCACAGTCCGTTGCGTATTTCTGATATAATAATAATAATAAGACGTGTATTAATCCGAATTCACAATTACATGACCAGTATGATAATACATATATTTTGTGATACACAGATTAATTGGCCTTTTGTCAGCTTTTTGATACGGGATCAGGTGCTGTTGAGGCCCAGAGGGAAAATGCATATACTAAAACTAAGATTAAGATTATATTTCGAATATTATGAAAACTGCCAGTTAAGTACTAGATATATTAATGTTGAGATAGCTTCTCTTTTATTATTCTTTTGAATATTCAGAAGATTTGCCGTGCAGTATGTTGAGGAACATTTGAATATCTCTTTCTTATGGGAGGGTATAGTTATATACCCTTCTACGAATATTGACATTATGAACATGGCTTTTAAAGATGATTTTTTTGGGTAAATAAGGAGGTTTTTCGTATTTTAAAATTTTATAGAAGAAACAGGTTGTATGAAGTAGTCTTCGATTATACATATTCATCCAGTTTATTTCCTTCAGTTAATCGACACTCTCTGTCTTCTCCTTATACCAAATATCAACCTCAAACAAGAATTTTGTAATTTCTAAACGCATCCGGAATCTCTATTAACTAAACACATATATGTTATCACAGAAGTTCATGTGTGAGAGAACAATTGAATCACATAGTACCTTCTTTGTGCTTTGATTCATAAAATTTCTCTGGTGGTAGATCATTTTCAAATTAGCATAACCAATTCTCAACTTTGACGTGACGTGCTCCGTGAATTTAAGTTTATTGTCAGTTATCAAGCCCAGATTTCTAGCGGATGATCTGAAAGAAATAATCTCATTAGCCATCCTAATGTTAAAAGATGCCTGCAATTCTTCTCTGATTCTATCATTACAAAAAAGTTGAGCCATGGATTTTTTTGGATTGATTTTCAATAAATGTTCATTTGATATTTCAAAAAGTTTTGCAGATCATTGTTGAGGGAATATTCTACTGCTGCAGTATCTGATGGGTTAAAGGAAAAGTATAGCTGGGTGTCGTCTGCGTATAGATGATACTTGCAACGAGTTAATGACTTTACGAACTGTGCAGTATAAATTGCATAAAATAATGGACCAAAAATACTCCCTTGAGGTACACCAGTGGTGACCGTAATCGCCTTCGATGTCTCATTTTTATACATTACTCGCTGTAATCTGTTTGTTAGGAATGATTTTACCAAATCGGAAGCTCGCACAGAAAAGCCGATATGATTTAGAATTGCCAAAAGAATTCTGTGATTCAACATATCAAACGCTTTTTTGTAGTCTAGAAGTATCAGGATCGTTGCCTTACTTTCGTCCATTCCCCTCAGAACATCATCTGACATATCAGTCAATGCAGAGCTACAGCTGTTGATAAATGTTACTATTTGAGACTGACAAATCTCCAATCTTTCTTTGATGTTCCAGACTATCAAGGTTGCAAGGTTCGTCTTTCCAATCAGGCGAATAGCTCCTTCCTGGTATTGACGATGCCCAATAGGCTGAAACAGCTGTCTACCGGTGGCTCTCAAATTGAAATCAATATGGGAATGATCTAAATAGTACTTATCTATTTATATTTTCATTTTCATGGAACTATTTTCCAGTAGCTTGACTGCATTAACCTTTCTCGATTTCATGGCTATGACTGGTGAAAGTGGCGATCCCATTAGCAGCCCCTCATCTTGTGTAAAGAATTCGTCCCTCAGTTGGAAATAACAGTTTCGTACACAGCATCCTAGTAATTCCATAATTACTTCTATCGGTAGATTAGTTCTCTCTTCCAAGTTCCTGTCTTCGGATAGCTTTCTCTGTATGATTTGGAGTGCTTCTTCGACCGGAACGTTGCTGTAAAGGCTTTCCACGTCGAAGCTAATTAGTTGATCCTCATGTGTGACTTCAATTGACCCTAGTAGTTCGACAAAATGCCTTGAATTCTTCACAAAATACGATGTTTTTCCTTGTAATGGTTGTATTATGGGAAGTAAAAATCTAGAAAACTAGTGAAATTCATCATGAAACATTGTCAATCACCTTCAAACAATTCTTTCAGAATATTCAACATTGAATCGATTGTATCTGAATCCCCTAAAATAAAATCAGTTACATACCGCACTGGCTCAATTGAATCTCAAAGGAAAATCTGCTGCAAATTAGGTGATAGGTTTATGCAAACAGCATTTTTATTTTGGAGAATCAAGTTGGCGCTGTTGCTTGTTTAGTGTTTCAACTTTATGCCACGTAAACTAATTTGAGAAGCGGGCTTTTGATATTATGAACTTTTCCAATAAATACATCGAGGGAATATATAATCGGCTGTCGATCGGAAAAGTGCATTTCATTGTTTTGGGGTGCTAAGTCAATTTTGATGTTTGTACCAGCTGTATTATTATGTATCAGAATATGAAACAAACTTGTACTTTATCGACCTTTTTTGGGTAATTGTTACCTTCCACAATCTGAAAAAATATAAAAATTATAATGGAGAACTTTATACAAGTGTAGAAGGGCAAACTTTTTAGTTTACCCCGATAAGTTACTGCGTAAAAATCGAAGTATTTTTCACAGAGAAAATCTTCTATTTATCAGTCGTATATAACAACTTTGCCTATCAAAAAAAAATTATTAAGAAATAATACTTATCTTTTACGTTTCGGAGGCCAAAATCTGCCTCCGTCTTCAGAAATGGATAAAAAAAATTCGAATATATACGCAGTTATTCCTTTTTTGATAGCTTATTTCTTTACTTCTTCGACAGATGTCAAAGAAGTTTTGAAATATGAAATTATGTCAATGTTGTTGATTGACAACTGAAACATTCGATGTAATACAAGGTACTCTCCGATATCAGTTTGTTGCCATTTCGCCACTATCCAAAGTTTTCTTCAAGATGGGTAGCCAAGTACGGTCTATTTCTAAGGAGCTATTCGAGATACAATTCTCTCCAGACATGAGAATATACGCTGATTCTTTTAGCTTACGTCTCTTAGAATGAGGCTCATTGGTAATCTTTCTTGTTCTATTCCATTCCACCCGATGTTCACCGTCTGATTTTAAAATGTGTTCTGATAATTTTGATCCTGTCAATTGTCTATTTTTTATATAATCTCGATGTTCATTCTCACGCACTTTCAATGGTCTTGAGGTTTCACCAATGTAACTTTTACCACAAGAACAAGGTATTTTATAAATACAATTTTTTGTTTTTTCTTCAGTGTTGTTGGGTTTTGTATGTGTGAGTATAGATCTCAGCGTATTTTTTTGTTTTGAAAGTAGTTCTAACATCATATCTATTTCCAATTCGTCTTAATTTTTAAAGGGACTTGTTTCTAATTCACATATTGGCAACAGCGCCTATATCAAGTTGAAATAATATATACGTACCTATATATTCTACTAAAAAAAGGAAAATTATCTTTATAAATCAACAATTAAGGCAAAATATAAATTATAGTTCAATACCACCTCCACAAGCCACATAAACAACAGTTGTTTTGTTATTTATTTATATAGAGGAAGATAGGTTAGGTGCACAAAATGTCATATGTTACAGAATGACTCGGAACATATGTAAACAGAACAGCACGCCACTGAAATATGTCATCTTTGTTTGTCTCAGACAGGTAACAGATTCATTGTCCTTTATTAGCTATAACCGAAGTTGCCAAATGGTGAAATAGAAACGAATCTCTTTAAATGTTCAATGCATTATTTAATTCCTCTTTTTTAAGTATTTAAATAGTTTTTTAAAGTAAAAGGTTGAAATGATAAGTTTAAAATGCGTTGTTTCAGAGCTCTTTTATGAAATCTACTTGATTTTCGTCAGGAGGAACATTCCCCATTTCTCAAGGCCAGCTATAATGGTATCCATAAAGAAAAATATGTTCGATTTATTCAAAACTTAGGTTTTGGCACAGTCGTCACAATTGTGGCATTAGAGGCAAAATCCTAAATCCGTGCACATTCATGCAATACATGAAAATGAACGCGACATGGGAAGATACACATTCTGATATGTTAAATGTTGTTATTGGAGTTCCTCAGGGGTCAGTATTGGGACCCCTAGTATTCCTTCCATATATCAATGATTTTCTTCAACAGATAAGAACATCATCGATTACACTCTGTGCTGTTGATACATTTGGTAACAGATGAAAACTCGTCGCTTACTTGCATCTAGTGTCAGAGTTAGAAATGCAAGTGGTGTAAGCTTTTCACAGACTCTCGCCCTGGACGCCCCAGCACATCAACAACCGATCAAAATATTGACAAACTGAGGAAAATTGTAATGGAGAATCGTCGAGTCTTAGGCATGAAGCGTGTGGCAGCAAAGTTCGTTCCAAGATTCCTCAATTTTGACAAAAAAAAACTGTTACATGAGCATCGTCCAGGGTTCTTGCCACATGGTCGTTCGGTCAATAATATTTTATCTTGAAGCTATGCATTGCAGTTGGGGTTGTTCTCATGCCTAAGCGTCGCGGAGCCATGAGAACGGAGCACTTGAGGTCCTACTCGAACTTCCACCATTGCACATCTACATACAAAGAGAAGTTCGACTGGTGACACAGAGGCTAATGCAGGGGCAAACTCTAATCAGTCAGTCACACGGTGCAGAAAACTGGAAACTGTACAATGAACTGAAGGCAGATCCAATACTAGTAATGCCCGTGGATAACATAGTTCCGCAGTACAACTTTCAAAAAGTACTCAAAATCATCATACCAAGTAGAGAGGACGGGCAGACCTGCTAAACCACAACCTCAAGTAATATATGAGCAACATGGGTCTGATAGAAGAAACTCAATGCAGGTTCTGTCAAAAAGAGGAAGAAACCGCACTGCATGTGGTCTGTGAATGCGAAGCGATAGCAAGGCTGAGACACGCAAGATGCGGGAAGAGAAATCAGCTGCCAGCTATATGAAGGGGTCAGTGTCAAGGCTATGAAGTCTCATCAAAGAAATCAAGCTAGATAATGAGCTCTAACAACCAAGAAGCATCACAATAGATCTGAAGCGGTCGCAGTGAATCAAGCTATTGGCTAGCTCCCCAACAATCGAATCTAATCTAATGCACTGCTTGCGGGAAACAATAAGAAGAAAATGGCCGGTATTGTGGAAAAACGAAGCATGGTTTTTGCATCACGATAATGCACCTGCTCAGCCATAGTATCCACCAGATTTGTCCCCCTGCGACTTTTTTTCCTGTATTGATGAGACACATGAAAGTACGGCATTTTGCGACGATTGAGGAGATAAAAACCGAATCGCTAAGACAGCTCAAAGACATACCAAAAAGTATATATCAGAACTGCTCTCACAAGTGTATTACATCTGAGGGAGGTTAGGAATGAATGAATATTTTTTGAAAAAAATTTAAATTCACCATATTTTTGAACAGACAGCGTATATAGGTTTTACGTAAGAGCGGTCTGTTATAAATAACCGATTCATAATATAATATGTTTCACTTTGTTATTTGGATTTATTGGAGCTATAACATCCCGCAGTTTTACTACAAGGAGATAAAAATCCCCTCATTACAAGCTAGATTGTAATACCTGTTTATATTATGATTTATTATCAGCTATTCAGTACATGAATTAAATTTTTAGTGTCAAGGAGGAATAGTTGTGAATATTCGACAACCAATATTGGAAACTGCCATTATTTATTATATTTCAGTTTTGCCTCTGGAATATGACATTTTGTGTATTCCAGATCTTAGAAATGAAGGAAATTTCTAGAATTTGACTAACAAAAAAGTTTAATAGGGTATGACCCTCCTGAGGTGGGTTGGGGTTATCTATCGGGCGCGTCTCCAGGTGGTGGATAAGGAAACGGCCAGGGGACTGGAGACCAATGTGGCCTTATAATAGGGGAGCCCAAGCGGAGATTTCGGGATTCACTAAAGCGCGGCAGATTAATATACAGGGGGATGCCTTGTACCCGGTCAAGTACCTCCACCAAATATGAGCCCCAAATATAAGGTCGCCTGTGAGGGATAAAGGATCAGATTAGTGAAAAAAATGGATCATTAGAAATTGTCGAGCGCGTCAGATTAAGGTAGGGTGAGTTAATTACCTGCTAAAAAGTGTATATTCCAGTAATCTGACAATTTGAGAGTGACGTAAAGAAAGGGGAGGGCAGCAAAGTTGTAAAAAATAACGTCAATTCGACATTCTCGAGCGTAGCTAATTTTTTTTTTATTTCGAAGGAAATAATTCAAGGATAACGAAAAATATATAATCTGATGATTTCCGTAAGCCGAAATAACAAAAATTCGTCGATAAAATTTAATGCGTGCAGCTGTGTGATACCTATATTTCCCTCTCCGAGTTTCTATTCCTCTATTCTTTATTCACTTTTTCTCTATTTATTACTCTCTCCCTCCGTCCCCACTCTGAATTCTGTTTCCATAACGCCACCACAGCTGATCACAGAGACTCGTTCGAGAGTGTGTGTTCGGCGAGTCTTGGCCCACACCTGCCGATATAAAGGAGATGTCTCCCAGCGACCTGTCCACCTTCCTGGAAAGGACAAGATGGACGATGACCTAGGAGGACAACTTCTCGGGAAGATGTACAACGGGTCACACGTGGTCTACACTCACTCTTCCTACTCTACAGATTCCAGACATACCCCTCTAAAGATTGTACTTTGATTGGTCACGTGCAATGAAATGAATTGAAATATATCAACAAAAAAAATTCATTTTTGGGAAAGATAGGTTTTGGCTTTCTACTCCTCCTTCTTTATATAAAGTAATGTGGGAATCTTCCAAAAAAAGAAATTAATCAATTTCAAACAGCTGCTTTCATATAAACACTGAATTATACAAAAAAACATTTTTCAATTCAATTTGTACTCCAAACATTTGTTATGGAATCGAATCAGATATCATTCACAGGATCGCTGCACAATAAAGTATGTGAAAGAGATAAAATTTTATTTATATTGAACAATGTCATCTTCAATGGCGGACATCTGATGTTTCGGAATAAGACACCAACATTATTGTTTCTTCAGCACTAATGTACTAATGTGGATAACACTACAAGATGAATCATCCAATTCATTTATGAAATTACGACTTCCTGTCATGAATGTCATTTCATCGATAATAGTATATAATGACATTCATTCCCTTCTTTGATTAAATCTCAGCCATGGGAATCTTGTTCAAATTGAAAGGAGTATTCAAGAAACACGGTCAGAAATAAGGCAGATAAGTTTTTGCAGAAAAGTAAAAGTGTGTCTGTTATATCTGAAAATAGATAACGGTTGACGCAAAGTGGCGGAAAGAAAGCTGGAATAACCTAATGAGTTTCACAAGGGTCGGTTTTGGATCCTATAATCTTCTTCATAAACTCACGACCTTCTGAGAAATTGGAATAGTTGGTGTACCAAACAGAAACTATTCGCATATGATATCACAATATTGAGTTTAGTTAGTTTTTCTTCACTGTCGTCACCAGCAGTAACAAAACTGCGTCATCTTTTGAAATACTATCATTTCTTTCATCAACAACCGAACCCGAAGAATCGCTTCCACAACTTGAAAAACTCGACGAAGATTTTTCTGTACCCAACCATCTCTCAAATAATTTCAAGGAACAGGAAATTTCGTTAGCGCGAGCCCTGCTGGTTTATTGAAATTAGAATCAGCAGCAGGCTACGTATACATAAGAAACCTCTAACCAGACAAGTTTAGGTATATGGTCAACGGCTCCAGGGACCTAGGCCATATTTACTGCCTGTGACAGTTGTGACAGGTGACAGTGTTACTTCTTTTCACAGAACTAAATCTAAGTTATAGTTCTGTGGTTCTGATCGAGACAACGGATAGATGACAAGATCACTGCCTCTGTCAAGCTCTCAGTAGATTTTCGATATACCCTTTTTAAACCATCTTATGATAATGGTGTTCAACAAAAGTCGGACTGTTTACTGGCGAACTACCAATCCTTACAAATTCACTAAACATTTCACAATAATTGAGTGAAAGACCGTATTATGATTTGTATGAATTTTATAATACCTCTTTATGTATTTTACAATCTTCAGGCCTGAAGTCAGTTGGTTTCATTTCATTACTTGCACAATTTTGATCATGATAACGTCATACGCTATTGAATTTTTAAGCAAACCTTTTTCATAAATCATCCAGTGTTTGTATTATTCACGTGGCCATCGTTAGAATGAATATTTGATTGAACGTAATGGAAAAGATTAATCAGCCGTAATTCAATCGTTGTCCAATACTTACGAGTTTTGTTGGTTGGGTGTGAAAAAACATAATGAGACTGAACTACAGTAAAAAATCCATACTTTTTCTAGAGCCGTTATCAAAAGTGGCGGTATTATTTTGTATATCGCCAAATTATAATTTCAGACGTCGTACAGTTTCTCATGGAAAGTTTTTCAGCTACTATAATTGGACGGCGTTACTCGGTATGATTTTCAGTGAGATATTCATTTTACACTACAGATTTGTGAAAGTCTATATTGATTACCATCCCATACAAGTATGTCTGGATATATCGACAGATATAATTGGATGTATTATGTTCACACTGTCAGTATATGGATCTTCATTCGAAAAGACAAATGCATGGCAAGATCTATTCAACCACTTCGAGTATCTGGAAAGTCTTGATAATTTGGATTCGGCTGGTATAATCGAAAAAACTACCCTAAGTAACACCTACTACATTTACTTTCTGGGAAATATTTTATATGGTGTTAATAATTGCATTGGAATTTTCTATAATGATTATGTGGATAGTATCCAAACTTTGAAATTAATTGGAAACCATCTCATCTTGGAATACGTCAATTTTCTTCAAAGTTCTATCATTTCGAATTTGTACATCTACGTCAAATATAAGTATAGAGATATAAATAATATATTGATGGGGGAAAATATTCATGTGGCTGATTTAGCAAAACTGGTAGATAAAGCTAAAAGGCTATATTTGGTCATGGATAAGATAATGGAACAATTGAACGAAATGTTCGGAATACTACTATTGATGAAGTTGCTTCACTTTGTTTCGACAGTGCTATACGCCTTGACTTTTCCATTTCTCAAGGAACATTGGATTTTCCAGGAAAACAGAGAAAAATCGTTTTTCGATTATTATTTTTCCACATCTACCTCGATATTCTCTACGGTGAGTATGTACTCCTTGTTGTATTAGATGCGCATTTTTTCATTGCCAAGATGTGAAAGACGTGAAAGGACTTAAGAGGATACTGGACAGATACATCAGGAGGGTGGCATTATGTGCATCCCTCTGAATAACCACCAGTATGCTTATCAAACCGGCAAATCGACAGATTCAGCATTAAACAACTTTGTAGAACGGTATAAAATCGAACAAAACTTGCTTGATTTATGCCGTGCTGGTAAACAGAACTACAGTAACGACTCTTCAAGGCGAGGTCATCAGGTTCAGGGTCACCAGAGGTTGACCTCAAGGTGAAGTACTATCTGTGGTTGCTCCTGATGAATAGTCTGCTTGATGTCCTCGACAGAAGAAAAGTAGATGTGCAAACTTATGCAGATAACCTTGTCATCTTACCAAGTCCACGTCGGAAAGGGTAGCTTCTAATATCCTCTAAAGCACGTTGGACGTTTTTCACAGTTGTGCCTGAGGGATCAGATGTCTGTCAACCCCAGCAAAACTGTTATACTCTCCTTCACTAGAAGGAGAAAATTGGACCATCTAACGCCACTTTCCCTCAATGACGAGGTCATTCCATTTGGAACGCTCACTTGGAAAAAGTTCTACACGAAGCAAGACTATCCCTATGGACAAGTCGAAGGATTTGTGGTAAAACTTGGGGTTTAGATCCCAAGCAAAATTATGTGACGATTGTCAGACCAATGATCTGGTGGCCAAAAGCTTTACAGAAAACTGCTTTATAAAATACTGTTCTCGAGTATAAAGAACTGGATCCTCCGGAAGAAGGAAATAATAGGAGCAGATAGTTGTTGGTTCACAGTTGGATCAAAAACACCTTCCGGTTCTGGTGCAGGTGTTTTCAGTCGCAGAGCCAGGACAGAGATTGCAACCTGCCTAGGAAGATGTGCGACTGTATTTCAAGCGGAAATTTACGCTATTGAATTGTGTGCGGAGGGTTTCGAAGAATCCAAACTCATACACAGCTCAATAAAAATAGTCTAAATAGTCTCGGACACTCAAACGTCTTTGATAGCTCTTGGCTCATACCGAGCAACGTCTTAATTGGCAGCAAATTGCCAAAAACAGATTGTCTCTGGTCTGGATTCCTGGCCATACTGGCCTGGACGACAATGAGGCTGCTGACTCTCTTGCAAAGGAGGGTGTTGCAAGTAGCTTCATGTCATTGGCATTGCTTTAGGCTCTGCCAAACAAACACTGAACACCTCGATGGCAAGAAGATTCATAGACAAATGGCAGAATCTTCCAGGAGTGGCTCACTCCAAGGCGTTCATTCACCCTTCGAAGCTTGATACCAAACAGTTGTAGGACTACAGTAGGGATGAACTACGATGTCTAAACGGCCTTCTTACAGGTCACTGTCATTTGAATCATCATATGCAGAGACTCGGACTGTCGGAAAACGGTGTGTGTTGCCTCTGTTTGGAAAATGATAAAACAGCAGAGCACATACTCTGTACCTGCCCCGCTTGAGACCAAATCAGGTTTTGAGACTTCGGCAGAGCCGTACTCACCATGCAAACTAATCGGCTTCGTTAAGAAGCTGGGTTTATTCAGTCGAGTGTGAATAGGAGTGAACCACAATAAACCCTTGCGGATTGCGGAGAAGAGTAGACCCTCTCACTTTGGACCTAACCTAACCTAACCTTACCTTTTGTGGCAGCGAAGTTCATTCCAAAATTGCTGAATTTTAACCAAAACAAACCATCGCATCAACAACGCTCAGGAATTGTTGAATAGCGTCAACGGCCATCCAGATTTGTTTGAAAGGGCCATAACTGGTAACGAAGCATGGGTATATGGCTATGACTTCGAAACCAAGGTTCAATCGTCCTAATGGAAGAGCACAGAAGAGGGAAGACCAAAATACGCCCGCCAAGTTCGTTCGAATGACAAGGTTATGCTCGCTGTTTTTTTCGCTTGCCGTAATCGAGCCTCGGCCACCGTGTTGACCAGATTTGTGCCTCTGCGACTTTTTCCTCTTTCCAAGATCAAAAAGATCCATGAAAGGACGGCGATTTGCAACTATTGAGAAGGTAAAAATCGAATTGCTAAGAGAGCTCAAGGATTGGAGGAAACTCTGGCACAAGTGTATTATATCTGAAGGGGGCTACGTTGAACACAAAATAAAAATTGATTGCTAAATAAATATTTTTTGAGAAAAATGAATTCACATTATTTTCCGAACATACCCCGTATATCTTGAAAATTGGCGCAACTGAGTGACCTATTATTCGTCTATGCGGATATCGTAGAGTATGCTGACGAACAAAAAACTACTATGGCTGAATATTCTCCCAGGTAGCCAACTAGGTTAGGTTACCTAGTTGAAAGACGTGTGTGATCGAGTTTTTGATCATTTCTGATAGGTTGGTAATGAATAGTCGGAGACAATATGGCCACAATTGTGGCCACTGGAAGCCTAGAGGGAGGCGGTAAGGGGCCCAGAATCAATCAAGGTGGTGATTGGTGATTTGTAACTTCAGCTCCTTCATGTTTTGAAATTCACTGAAAATAAAATCCTACCACCACACATCATTTATTAGTTCATATTTATATCCTATTTCATTGTATAAATAGAATTCCCAGTAATCGAAGATAATCTCGTGATGTGTGAACATCTGAAAAAGCTAGCCACTTGACAGCCTTCAAAACCAAATGAAAATAGTAACATTGATGAAGTTAATTCATGTCGAAAAATAACGAGTACGTACTCAGTTGCAGGTTATGGCACTGGTTTTTTGCATCGATTCGGCTACCAAAGAACCAAGCAAACTGCTCAAGTTCTGCACCAGTCTACGTAGGAAGTTTCTTCTGGGAACACCACAGGATGAGAAAATCAAAAACCTCGCTGATCTACTCAAAGATTTTCCGCCAAACTGCACTGCCGCGGATTTTTTTCCGATAACACGATCTACATTGCTCTCTTTGACTGGCTTTATTACTGCATATTTCATAGTTATCATACAACTGTTGCAGAGCAAACAATTTTGAGCAAAATAATGCATCAAACAAATTTGACCACGATAGTTTGTAACTTTCACATCGCACTGAAGTAGCAATGATGATTTAGGAATAATAAAACATTCTGCGAATGAATGATTCTGAAAAATTTTCTTGTTATCAGTAATTAGGAACATAATAAATTCACTATGATCAAAAACAAATAGTAAGAACTTTATTGGAGCCATCAAAGACGGCTGTAAATTTAGATCAGGAGCTTGTCTACAGAGGAAATGGATGTTGGACCGGACATACCCAGGTAACCTGTATTGGTAGGGGAGGAAAGTTGGAATGTCCTGCACGTTTACCAGATTTGACTACTATCGATTTTTTCCTTCGGGGTTATATCAAACTGAAAGTTTAGGTTACGCAACCCTGGGATAACACGAAACTTAAAGAATTGCAGGAACGTATGCTTATATTGCCTCAGAAACATCTCAAAATGTTATAAATAGACTCGAAAATAAACCGTTTCGCTATCAGGAGGTTTATACAGTACATTTTGAATATTTACTCAAAGGTTTTTTCCTAATAAAGAGGTTAAAATGAAATTCCCTTGAAATAATCCGGAAATTTATAAAGTCCGGACTGTATAAAGTCTGGCTACCTTCCCTAAATAGATATCTATCAGGTAATTCATCTCTAATCGTGATAGTACACAATCTCTTATTTTGAAAATAGTCAATATTTAGTCTGGCTAGCAACTTATCCTAATAATGGACTGAATCAATTGTTGACGAACAAAAAGGGTTCTCAATTTATAAATAATAGTCAACCGGGACATAACAATATTTATTTCCAACTGGCTGAAAATCATCCAACATATCTCCACGATCATAAGTTCGCTTTCCATATAACAATAATAATAATACATAACTATAGAATAGAAAATTGTGTTTCCTAAAAAGTAAAAAACAATTATATTGAAAACAATGTTATTACTCGTATTCTATCTAATCTATACAAGAATAACTTCATAGTCAACATCGAGCTAATCATTATATAATTCGATGGCCATTTTAAACTATTTGGGAAGAACCAGAAACTTCTAAGCGAAATTATTTTTTCAGTTTCAAACTTCAATACATCGAGATTTTTAGTCGGTATATTTATATTCTTTTTTAAGTAACAAAAAACCGAAGTACACAAATATATACAGATATCCTTTTAACATTTATATTATACCCCATAAGTTATACAGGGCGGATATATACTAGGAAACTGAATTCCGGAATATTTTCCGTATTATCTTATAGACTCACCCTGTAACACGTAAGTAAAATATCTAACATCTCACGTACATATAACAATTTATAAAAATACATCTTGGAAAAACAATCTGAGATACTTCTTTCAGAACGGTGATTTTTCGAAAATGCAATTTTTCGTATAGCAGATATTATTTTGAATCCAGAAAAAGAAAAATGTTTTTTTTATCTAATACAATCTGAAAGAGGTCCTCCGAAATTACATGTTGTCAATTGAAAAGTCAAATTTCATTTCATTTTGGCAGCAGAGCGCTCATTATAGAAGATAAATACAGGGCGATACTTTGGTGTTGGTTATTCTGAAAAGTGGCTCCTTATTTCTGAACAGTTTTAGACCCCCCTATATCCATCGAAAATAGCACTCAGTTATTTGAAGCAGCTGTACTTTACAAAAAAAAAAGATTTGTTTCGAACATTTATTCATAAGAGCAGTACGATTCTTAAAGTCTAGAATTGATTATACTAACGTCAATAAAATGCATCTTGGAAATGTTTACAGCCTTCAACTCTAAGTCATAAATTTTTCAATGATTATTATAGAAAAGTACGTTTTACAAATCAATATACAAACTTCATTCTTTCAATCCCCATCGTGGACGAAAATTCTGGCGCATTCCCCACTACAAACTCATCTCCAACGAAATATCTCACCGTTAATTATAAGCTGATGTTGGAAATAAATCTTTCGTCAAAAAAAATGAGTTCTTCTGGTTTCCGTGTTCCCCAAAAAAAATCTAATGTTTTACATCAGCACGTATAGCATCCGCGTGATTTATTACAGAAATGCCCCACCACTCTGAAAGAGCTTGGCAGACTCCGAACAAAAAAGGTAATTAATTTTTAATCGAAATTGATGGAAACAGTCTGAAGGCAATAAATCTCTGTGATGCATTTTGGGCGGGAAAATTGTCAGCAGCGTGGTGGATTAACCGTTCTTTCTAGAATATTTTTCATTTTCTAGTGGAGGAATATATAAGGAATATTTTTTAAAGTTTCACAAAAGTCCTATTCTCAGAGTCTTCATTTTTTCAATATTATGATAGTTGGTTTGACATTTTTTGATATACATTGGAAATTGGTGGTGATGCTTCCATTTTGGGAAATGTACTTTTGAAGTTTTCATTTTAAAGAAATTTTCTTTCATTGAAGTTTAGGATGATGTTATGTAGGGCTTTAATCCTCTCTAATTTCATCCATTCATACCTTATGATCCAAGTTTGATCAGTCAATATAAAGCAAAATTCAAAAAGCTCAGAATTCCTGCTTGCGACTCCTTCATAGCATACGGAAGCGTCAAATAATAGAAAAGTTCTCCATTCTGCATTCCTGTTTCATGAAATCATCTCGAGTAAAATCTCACATTTGAATAGAAAAATTTCCCGTCGTACAGATCACAACCTCATTGTTAGATTCTCCCCCAGCCATCCATGTTTAACTCAATATGAATAATACCGCCATCTATCAATATGTAATGGAATTAATTAATGTTGAATTGGAGATGATACAAATCAGAAGAATAAGCTTACAAAGACGATTTTAGTGTTTCCTGAAATTTATAGTATCCACCCTTGCCATCAGAGGGCGATGGCAACACGGTGTCGATATTTAATGTGATTACCAACAGGTTCGGGTAGCAATCAGCCAAAAGGATCGCTGACAACCAGTCATCCGGATCATTAATAGTTCGTATGTATGCTAAAATTAAATTAAATCAAAAGGCTGACTGGTTGTCATTGACTGCTACCCAATTTTGTTGGTAACTACATTAAATACTGACATTATACTGATTAACGGAAAAACAGATTTCAAATAGATTTTTTTAAACATATATTCTGTCTTCACTCTCTGGTGGTCAGAGTAGGTACTATAAATTCCAGGATACACTAAAATCGTACTTATGAGCTTCTAACTTTCTATGGGCGTTGTTTTGGTGCAATTATTTTTGATATGAGAAACTGATGAAGGCTGGAAATAAATTATACTCGCTCGAAGGAAGCACAAGACATCACAACTATATGTGAAAATAGCTGATAGAAAATTGCTTTTGTTTAACCATCTGAAGTAGTTTTGAAATGTCCGACAGAGGTCGTATCTGAACCAAGAACTGCTCTACAGAGCTTTTTAATAACGTTTTTGTCAACTTGGCACTTCATATATACGAATTTTTGCCTAAAATCCCAATATTATGTTTCAAAAATAATGTTTGGATTCTAGTAGTCTCAGAAAAATCGATACAATTTGTAAGACTGAAATGTCTTCTCAACAATCGTGATATTTCGATTGTTGAGAAGACATTTCTGTAACATTGTTTGTGGGATATCTAACACTACATTTAAGGCATAGACATGATAATGATAATATATGGACAGGCCATTACGTCACTTTTACATATATTCCACCTACAGATGGCATAACGTCTTGACCACTGCGCCACATCATTATGTAACAAATAAAATCTAAAAATTTCCACATGGAAATATGCAACACGTAAAACATCATGACGTTGAATCTGAGTGTATGAGTGACGTGAATGCCAGGACGCGTATCTTCATCTTTTTTTATTTGTTGGAGTCATCTTCTTCTCTCTTCAGTGGCCAGTCCATATTTATCATTATGTCAGTGGTTTGAAGCTTGGTAAAACAAGAACGAAGAGAAAAAATCGACGCTATGAAGTAGATACACTCCAGTTAATCCACCATTCTGGTAGGGGGAACATCTAGTTACAGTTTTTCAGCTATACCGTGGGCTTTCGAAATAAATTTCCTGTTGTTCTGTCCTAGTGGGGATAAACTTCAGGCCGAACTACAAACATGTCGCACACATCATTCTATCTCGAAACGTTCCGATGGCACTATTTTTCACATTGAGTTTTGTGAATTCAAATTTCTTAAGTGGAGTGGATGGAAAGAAGGAATTGGATTCGTTCAGCTGTGACATTGCTGAAACTTTTCAAATTATATAAAATGCAGCTTGTCAAATGTAGGAAGAGCTTTTAAAATTTCGATATGGTTCTGTCCACTGATTGCGCGTTCGTTGAAAGATGGCGAGAGTGAGAGAGAGAGAAAGAAACAATTCTACAGTCTCTTCCCACATTCGACCAGCTGGAAATAATACCCGTATTGTGTTATGAAACTTTTGTTGCATAGCTTGTAGTTTTACTGGGATTCACAAAATGTTTTCACTAACAGGCAAGAAATATACAAAAAAAGTGGCTTCTCATCAACGTATGACTCATATGATAGGTATTATTCCACACAAAAAGTGATATTTGGAAAATATTTCATCTGAATAAACTTTAATTTTCTTCTTCTCGTTTTTTATGATCTTTGCTTCCCTTCGGCGCAGTAGACCAAAACTTTAATTTTATTTTTAAATTCTCTGGTGAAACGTTGCCACATCGACCGTTACGGATAAAGCAAACAGAAAGCAATAGTGAGATTTTATAAAATCTTTCATAATTATACAGTCCGGCCAGATAAAAAACTATCAAGTTTGAGACAAGAACATATACTGCAGTTCAAGTAATTCTATTTAGGTCAATTTTGTAATATGGAAATAAGGGCCATAATGAATTCTAACTGAATTCTTGAAGTTGAAATGAATGATACAGGTAAGTATCAAAAACAACAGAGACTTCAGAATTCAACATACATGAGTTGTAACTCACAGAGGTGTATTCAAAGAGGACAATCGTGGTAATTATGCCCCCTAGAGCATATTAAGTTTGACACTGCCATGAATTCAAATTATGAATATATTCGTATCCCATTTTGAAATTTGCAATTAGTAGTTGTAAGTAGTTTGCAATAAGTAGTTACGAAGACGTAAAATTCCACACGGCGGAGCGTCTTGCGGCAGTTAGAACTTGGCTCCCGTTTTTTTGGAGGGAAAAAATATCAACCTCAATTTGTATGATGTGATTTAGAAATTCCTACATAAAAATCAGACTTCAGACATTATCCCGTATAACACAACCTAGCCCCAATGTGAAACTGAATTTATTCATAGTTCTTACATGAATTAGGTTCAAAGTTGGAATTTCCCAGCTGAAAATCGTAAAAATATAAATCCGCGTTCAAAGTCAAAAATATCAGAAAAAAATTGTAATCTGTGAAGAAAAATAATCAGTTATAGATAGATTGATGTGTTTGTCAAGAATTTCTTCCCCAGAACATGAGAGCGAAGTTGCAACTATCGTAACTACTCCAACTCAATTGCATTCCTGATGATACCTTGAAGATTAAGAACTTGAGACCACATTTGACTTCAATTGATAATGTCTGAAAAATCGTTCAACACAACAAAATAATTCACTTACAAAACTATATTTCATTATTCTATTCAATTTCGAATTCAACAAATTTCTGAATTAGTTTCTATTTGTTTATACATTATCATGCTTCAAATATGCAAATATAATTTTGACGTTACATCGACTATATAAATATTTGAAGGTTTCTCAAACTATAATTCGTTTGTAAAACAAATATGAGATATGTTCTATGGAAGGTACCTCTAAATAATTTGAAAATAAAGTATTATTTTTCATTTCTCTGTTTGAGTAACATATTAACACGTGATCAACGGTTAAAAAAGTTAAATACTCACTTAGAATTTGGCTGTGTATGGAAAGAGGTGAATATTTTATTAATTACCTTCCGAATTCTCAGCAGTTGACAATGAAACTTGGGTAACTCGGTAATATTGATTATGAGAACTGATGAGTTTATGAATGAAGAGGAAGAATAATGAGAATGTCAAAATATTCAATTTTTTCTACTGAAAATCTTGGATTATAAAACATCCTGTATACAACCACGTCATCCCCTACCCTCTTTATTGAATAATGTAGTAAATGTATTGATTTTCTCGTTGAAATAAATTAAAAATGACCAATCCATAGTGAAGGGACACAACTGAACTATCATGTATTTCCATTTTATAATTATTCATTGACTCTTCAATAGTAGAAACACGTAATACCAATGATATTTCTCTGCTGACCTTTTAACTCGTAATCACTTGAATCACACAAATGCGTTTAATATAATAACTTATGCCAAAAATATGTACAAGAATTTCTTTTTTTTTCGACTTTTGGCCTGCAAAACAAATTATTAAAAATTACAGTTTGTTCTTTTGGGTTATGAAAAAAGTTTTGGGCCTGGCAAAGGTCTAAGTGAAAAACTACCACCCGATTTTGATCGTTACCAGTGACAAGAAATATTTTCCAATTATCAACTGCATCACTGAAGGACAAGTAATTATTCAAAAAAAATATTACTATCAAATACGTGACCAAAATTTACAACCTGTATCAAAAAAACCTCCCTGTTAATACCTCTGAATCATTAGTCCTATCTTTCCACCCAACCCCACGCCTCTGACACCATTCCACAAAGTTTGTCCCAATGCCCTAGGCCTCTTTCTGCCGAATCACCGGCAAGTTAGCGTCGAAGAAGAAGAAGTCCACGATTATCATAGCACCGCGTCAAACATCTGCAATGACCTAGTGATGACGTCATCTTTTAGGCACGATTCCATGAATTCCTCTATGGTGATGACCCCGTCCTGGTTGAGGTCGAGCTTCCGGAAGACTCGGTCTATCTGTTCTCTGGCTTTGCGATCGTCCTCGACCTATGGAAACAATCGACGTTTTAGCTTTTTGTCACGGGGTGGCTCAAAACTTTGAAAGATACGGGGTGGCTCAAAATGATTCGTATAAAATTTTTAGATATCCATGCTTTTTTGAAATGTTTTTGTTACTACTAACAACTGACCAAATTTCACACCCTTAACTTCAAGTTCTGATGATTTTTCTTACCTGGTGCGCTCTTCTGCCCATCAGCTCATGGACCGCCACGACAATTTCTGAAAGCTCTCCTCGGCTGATGCATCCATCACCATTGACGTCATATAGTTTGAACGTCCAACGCAGTCTTTCATATACCGACCCACGTAGGAGAGTAGAGAGCGATATCAATAAGTCCTGTAACAATCTGCGATTGAAAAAATTGTTCTCTTCATTTCAGAAATGGAAAATATGTTCCATTGATGCAATCTCGCAAAAGGACAACGTTGACAGGAAATACAGTCCACGTACATTCGATGCCCAACAGCCACAATAATATGACTAGCCTGTCTAAGGAAAATAATAGATCACTTCATAAACACCAATTTGGTTTTCGTGCAGGTAGATCAACAGTTAATGCTGTCTGTCAAGTTGTCGCTGCTATCTTAAAAGGATTCGAAGAAGGTAAACCTACGGCATTAATTTTATGTGACCTCATGAAAGCTTTTGATTGCGTATCCCATGACCTACTGGTCAAAAAACTGGAATTTTATGGTATAAGAAGTCCAACACTTTTTCAATTCGTTCATATTTGACCAGGGGGGGAAACAATATGTATCTTCGAAGAGCGGCAAATGGGAAATACACGAAAATCCACATGGTGTCCCACAGGGGTCTGTCTTGGGACCACTCATATTTATCATATATATTAATGACCTATTCTTTTATATATTCTTTTATGACATGGTGTCATATGCGAATGATGCTACTTATTTCGTCGGCCTTTAAGTTAGTAGTGAGAGTATTGACCCTTTCGTAGTAGTCAGATTTATCCAGAATTACTACTTTGTTACCTTTGTCGGCTTCCAAATAAAAAAAAAGCTTATTTCTACACTCTCATAGGCATCCAGCCTATGAGAGTGTAGAAATAAGCTAGCCTAGGTTGGATGCCTATGAGAGTGTAGAAATAAGTAAACACAATAATATTATGAATAACGATGACGGACCTATACCAAAGATCATACTATATAGCTTGTTAAAATAAAATAAAATAATGTTGTTGGGTTTACTGATTACTACATAAGGACACATTGCAGAAATAAATTTTGTGAAATTAATTTTTATATAGGTGAAAATTGTTTTATATAAACATATATTGTAAAATAATAGATAAGGCAAAATTGTAAAATTAATTTAGGTTGGCATACCTGTATGGTTGGTACGCCTGGATGGTTTACCTGTATGGGTTACCTTTATAGAATAAATAGGTCTTAGTTTTAATCTTCCTCTTTGAATATGATCACTTGGTGATCCAAACACGTGTCGAGGTGTTAAAAATAACGATTTGGTGTTGGGAAAAAACTCCAGTAATATTCATTACTACACCAAAGGTTCCAAACATTGCATCATATGTGCAGTATAAATTGCATAAAATAATGGACCCAAAATACTCCCTTGAGGTACACCAGTGGTGAAAGTAATCGCTGTCGATGTCTCATTTTTATACACTACAAACCTATCTATATATCTATCTATGGATAGTATATTGTTTCTCTTGTGACAAATCGCATCATATATTCAATGTTAAGACAGCATTTTTCAAATATTTTGGGATAAAAATCACATCTATGTTATACAAGTGAAACAATTATTAATAATCACAAACTGTTTCGCCAAACCGTAACCAATAAATAACGTATTTAATATTTCAAGTCGAATGGAATCAGTCAACTTGTCAGTTTCTCTATCGGGCAACAGCTGGGCTACCCCGTAAGTAATCTGGCTAACGCCGCTGGCAATATATCAACGTCGGCATAAAACTGGCAGAACTGTATAAAGCAATCCATCCTAACATCATTCAACAAACAGTGGCATAGATTGATTCGGTTTGCTGCGTTTCTAAAACATCCAAAAGGAGCGAAGGGTCCAAATTATGTATTAGAATCCGATATTATTTTATATCTGGACTGTCTAGGACTCGAATTTAGTCTACCAACTAGTAATTTTTTTGCAGCAGCCATTTTGGAATTTGCTTAATCGTATCCTCAAATATTTCATTTCAATGTAATATCCCTGTAAATATGCAGTCGATGTTCGTGAGACCCATAACCCTAGACGAAATCATAGAACTATCTAGAAAACTAAAAAATGAACATTCCAGTGGAGAAGATGAAATTCCTACTACTAGTATTATGAAAAAAGCTTGATTGCCAGTGACGAAATCATAGCCTATATCATCAATAATTCACTGAAGTATGGTATAATTCCAACAGGATTTAAAACGTTCATTGTGAAGCCAATCTTTAAAAAAGGTGATCCAGAGAGTCTAGAAAATATACCGGCCAAATATGTAAGTAAAATTAGAAGGAAGATATGGAATAAGAGGTTAAGCGCTGAAGTGAGTTGAATCCTACCTATCAGATCGCTTTCAATCTGTAGAAATATAACGAAATGGAAGAGTCTACAAATTCGAAACCCTTCCTAGAGACGTGGGAATGCCGCAGGGGAGCATTGCCGGCCCTCTTTTGTTCGTCATTTACTTGAACGACTTATGTAATCTAAACCCAAACCAACGTCAATTCAAAACGGTCTTCGCAGATGACACAAGCCTGTTATCAGGTGGTGAAACCAGAGATGATGGTGAATATTACAGATCTACATCAAAATATCTGCACAACGAGGCTATAAAAACAATATATACGGCTAACTTCGAATCGGTCTATCTATGAATGCCTAATGTTCATTTATAAAAATTGACACCTCTTCAGTGAGAATATACCTGCTCATATGTATCTCACCACAAAAAATGAATATATGTATCCCCTTCATAAATAAACAGTAACTGAAAAAAGCGCCCACTATATGTCAATCAAATTGCAGTTTGAAGAAGACTCATAAAAATGGACAAAGCTCTTCAAACGACCTATTACCGTGAGGTTTTCATAGGAGTTGCGACTTTAAGCTTAAATAATTTATTCATTTATATGGAAGGAATACAAACGGGGCTGACCCAAAACAGTATTCATAGATATGTTATTTCTCAATATTATAATTTATATCTATAAAAAGTTTTTAAAATTGTTATGAAATTGACAGTTTTTGACAGTTGTCAAAAGTTCACACCTCCACTCAAGCTACACTGCAGAGGATAAATCATAGCTTTAATAATAAGTTGGTTTGGCACCTCCGCCAGAAATTTCATCGTACACCGGTTCCTTCGCCAAAACGTACACGTTTCGATAAATTGGTGGATTATCGCTAAAGCTTTCTCTGAGGTAAGTATAAAATGATTTCAAATCAAATGGTTACTAGTGAAATATCTTGTTTCATTCCTGATTCCTTTGCCGGGGTTCTAACGAGAATCCATACTCACCCTGAAACTAATTGCCCCGTTGCAGTTGACATCAAAGGCCTTGAACACGTAGTGTGCATATAAACTAGAATCTGAAACAAAAAATATATTGAAAACGCGACACTACAACTTGATTACGAGCTCTATCATCGTGTTTCATGTATATATAGAGTATAACGTTTATCTGAATATACGTTGCTGTAATTTTTACGAAAAACTACATGGAGAATAGAGAATGAAATTACTTCTTTTTGCAGTTACTGAAAACTACTGTTAGAATTGAAGTAGTTTTTTGTTCTATTAGAAGATTGATTGATTGTAGTTCGACAATTAGTTCAAGGTTTGTTTGAAGGTGATTGACAATGTATCATGATGAATTTCATTAGTTCGCACTTCCATTGTCTAATATTATATAAAATAATTTGAAATCTCTGAAAGAACGAACAAAAAAGAAAGAATTAAAAAAAGAAAAGCTGAAAATAACAATTATATTAAGGAAAAAAACCCTGATATGAAATTACAGAGAAATAAAATACAAAAATAGAACAATTGAACGAAAATTTTAAAAAATTAATAAAAAAATTCAAAAAAATTGAAAAAAGTTGAAAAAATGATATAAAAATAAAAAATTAAAAGATTCCAAGCCAAGTTACTTCACGACGTTTCGATTATTAGTATCCACAATCCTCTTCGGGTGATGACTGGACTAATTCCTCCGTGACGTGACTATTCATGGGTCATTCGATTGCCTGCACCTATTCCCTCTTCCCTCTTTCCGCTTCATCGGTTTTTAGCGGAAGATGACCGATTGGCGGGAGTTGGTTATTTTTTGCTTGAACATGGGTTTCTATAAGTTGCGTATCTCTACGCTAGCTTTACTGAATACATTGTTGGACAACATGTATGCAGCTTCTTTGAATTTTCTTCTAAACCAATGTTCTTTCCTGTGTATGATCTCAGCTTGAAACCACTCGATGTTATGTTGATGGGTCCAAACATGCTCTGTTATTCCTGATTTATAATTGAAGATTGAGTTAATCCACGCATAGCTCAAAGTGAGGGATTGTTTGAATATGTTTTTTTGAATTTGAACCTTTTATAATTATTTGTGTTCATTTTGTTACTTGTTTTTTTCCTACCATTGAATGAAAAGAATTATTATCGCTATGATTCAAAGTCCTTCCTCGATAAAAATCAAGCAGTTTATTTTCTGAATGCTCTACGTATAGACTATTCTAGAATGGCATTATCTCCAGGGAATTGTACTAGAAAAAACTAGAATACAGTGGGTATTATTAGAGATATTCAATAAAAAAATCTTGAACGAATTAATACATCGATGAGTGCATGGAGAGTCATCATAACTTTTTTTTCAAAAACTACACCTCACGATTTTATCTCCAAGTTTATGGAGATAAAATCTTTTCATCATTGTAATGAGTGGAAAAATGGTTTGGAATTATTTCTGTGACGATGTGGCGTGTAACAAAACAATGAAATACGTATATTTAAATTGTCACGCACTTCAGGTTCATATTTCACGAACGCGGGGTTTTTCTAGCGAAATGGGGAACGATGATAAGCATCTGAGCATTTTGGCATGAAATTAACCTAATTGTGTTCATTGGATGGTGTATTAAAAAGAACCACGGTTGAAACGGCCATTACATTTCGTTTTTCATCATATCCGTAGTAGCGGGTTTTCGAGTTTACATTGAAAGTTATGAAAGCGCAAAAAAGTACACATTATATAATTTGTTTTTGGTACATTTCGACTCTAATCTCGACTTTGATCTCAAAATTTCGCCTTTGAACTCAATGTTTCGACTTCAATATCAAAATTTTGAGTTGAAAGCCGAAATTTCAAGATTAGAGTCGAAATTACTAGGTTAAAGTCGATATTCTCAAAAAACAACATGATAAAAGTTTGTAGCCCTTCTGCTCTTCCATAAAAATTCAATAAACATTGATTTTAACAATGTGAATTTAAAAAATATACTTCTAAATATGTTTATTTGATTTTTTTCATATTAGTAACAGTTCCATATCAATAACAGTTCTCACTCATGAATAGGAATCTGAAAATAGGTTTTTCTATTGTGGTTATGGAGTCATGACACAAAACGACATGGAATAAATGTTTGTTTCATGTTGTTTGGTGTTGTTGTCTCGGAAATTTGGTTGTTATGATGTTTTCTATTTTTTTTAACATGTGTCTAATGTGTCTGATGGTTTTTACAATAGTAATATTATTAACACGAAAAAACTACTTCTCGAGCCCCGAAGAAGAATTTAATCTCATTAAAGACAATTGTTGTTTTCAAGAAAAAATTGATCCAGTTTCCCAACCAACCTCTTTTCACTGAACTTGTTAACTAATTAAAATGAATATTTATTGAGATAAATAGCTTAATAACTTCAGAAACGAACATGATATCAAAAATGCAACCAAGTTCACGAAGAAAAGCATCATTTTCCTTATCAACTTTCAAATTGCGAAAGGCTCTTGTGAAACCACGTTTGGTAGGTCTTTCGGATCTCTATTGGATGCTGCTTTATTTCAAATCAAGCCAGCCGTTTCCAAATGATTAGCAGGTTTTATAGATTTCTTGAGAAATTTGCAAACATAAAATATCATAGTTCCAATGGAAAAATCATTCCAAACTGACTTCAGATTGAGGGAACAAAAAGATGTCGCCTGGAGCTAGATCTGTCGAGTAAAGCGAATGATCTAGCAGTTCAAACTGTGATTCGTCTGAGCTTTATAAAGCATTAAAAGTTGCTGGGGTGTGTACAGTTTTCTAGTTCGGAGTAGTGTTCCAAACTTTTGAGAAGCAGCCTTTGCAATTTCAGCGACATGGTTGTGGATTTTGTAAAGTTCTGATTGACAGCTTCAGCCACCAACCAGAAGGATCTGTAGCAGAAACTTTTCAGATCACCCTCGTGAATTTGTTTACAAATTATGTTCTCGTTCATGTGTTCCGGAATGGACTGCGTCAAATTATCGTGATATATCTGTTCTGAATCAACGAGTGAAAATCTGTCAATAGCTGACTTGATCAAGTTCAAAGGCCAGATCAAATCAAAGCATGCTTTATTATCTGAAGAATTGAATTCTTATTGACAAAGCTTCTAAATATAATAGTACATAATAATAGTACATGATAATTAAATAAAATCAAAATCAAAATTATGCAAACCAATATGGATTGTCGGATGTTGAAAGTTAATGTACTCACTGTATATACCGGGTGTCCCACATTTTATGTGACAGGCAATATCTGGTTTGTTGAAGGAGATACACAAAAATGTTTCATACAAAAGTTTTAGGAGTTCATGAGAGCTATATTTTGATCTAATTTTTAAATATACAGGGTGTTTGGTGTAGGTGCTACAGACCAAAATTCCNGCTGAGGAACTTATTGAGTACGAAAATATCTATAACTGCGTCAAAAACAGTACAAAACGAAAGAAATAATCTGCAACAAAAAGCGTAGAACATGGAGCAAGAAATGGAGTTGGAAAAGGAGGTAGCTGAAGCGCTATAAAATTACTGCACCAGAAATCAAGACTAATTCACGAAGAAGAATATAAAACTTTTGATAGAGAAAGGTAAAGAAAATCGATGAGGCTACACGAGTTCTTTTGGCGTTTATTGACGAAACGGTGAAACAATCAAGTCATCATCAGAATGGTCGTAATAATCGATGTTGAAGTAAACGAAAGTTTCAATACCAGTTTTCAAAGTTTCAAACGAAACTTCAAAAATTGAAAAGCATACACTCACTGACGAAATCAACAGACGCCAACAAACCCGAGAAGTGCAAAGTTCTTGAGCCGAGATTATTTTAAAAACAGCAGCTAATGAGAAGTTTCTACTTGTAAACGTAATGCTCAACACTAGACTAATTTTGTGTTGATAATTTCAGATGAGCTCTAAAGTTGAAGGATGTATATATACATAAATGGAAAGTGGAGTCGAGTGATATATCATTTGAATGGGCACAAAATTATCTTTCCAATGATACCTAATTTGTTGTATTTCACTCAAACATGTAGGTATTATGAAGAAATGTGTAATTGACTTTTCACGGACAGGAAAACTAACCTAACCTAACCTAACCTTCGATCTAACATTTCAAACCTTAACGGGGAGAAGAGGTCATATCGAGAAGAAGAAGAACTCAGGTACCAAAACATACAGATACCAAATTCAGGTAATCACCAACGGTATATATGTAACAGCATCATTATACCCACATAGTAAGAAGTCATCTGAGTAGGGTCAGACGACATCCGAACACTTTACAAAAATCGCCAGAGGATGACAAATATATATACATATACTTATATACACATATATACATACACATATAGACCCATGTACACACAGTATGTTTTTTTCTTAAAAATATTCGAAAATTCGATGTTGTGCTTTGACATACCTCAACAGATTCAATGAATGACCCGATTCGACGAATTTCTAGATCAATTCAGAGAGTTTTGTTACGTCAAAATGTTTTCATTTCCTCTCGTTCCGAATACGCTTTTTTTCGTTTTTCACAGAATTGAAGTTTATTAATAGATCTCCCATTTCCATTCATCGGATAATCAATTGAAAAAGGCAGCCGAGGTATGGAGTTTTATCAGAAAAGTTTTGAGGAAAATGGAACGGTTTTTCAGAAATATCGTGAATATATGTGAGAGTTCGTGGAAATGTTTACAGTATATTTGAATCATACTTGAGAGACCGCCGGCAATGCGTAAAAATAGATGGTTATGTGAGCAAGGAAAGGGAGTTCCACAAGGGACGGTTTTGGTACCGATCCTATTTGTTATTTACATCAATAACTTATCAACTTGAACAAGATCTAAACATAATCATCGACTGGTTCAACCATAAATTGTTAACTATCAATTTTGATAAAACTATCTTTCTGCCTATCACAAGTTATATAAACAGTTTCCCCAACTACAAATGTCTAGAAGTGAAAAACCAAAGCAATATTTTGAGAGTTAAGTCTACTGAAAATGTTAAATATTTAGGAATAAAAATCGACTGTCATTTACGTTGGGATTTTCATATAGATAGTGTCACTAGTACTCTGAAAATTTTACAAGGTAGATTCCGATACATGAGCAACATATTCACCGTGTCCCTTCTGAAAATACTTTATTTTGCATCAATTGGATCTCGATTATGATATGGGATTTTGCGTTGGGGTGCTACATCGTATACACATCTTCAAAAATTGCAAGTTATGCAAAAACTTTCCTTCTTTAAAATTATGCTCCATAAAAAAAGAACCTATTCGTCTGATCTTCTATTTAAAGAAATTGAAATGCTTGATTTGAGACAATTATATTTTTTCAAGTCAGTCGTATATTTGTTCAAACACAAAAAACTAATGAGCTTGATTATATGTCGCATAGATATCTTACGAGAGCAAAGGACTCAAACAAACTCAAAATTTCTATTGCAAGGAAAACGATAGGTCAAAAATGCCAAGCATTCTTAGCACCACGATTTTTCAATTACCTACCAAGAGAAATTGTCGAATATACTCCTTTTCAATTTAAGAAAAAAGTACGGCATTTTATATATGTAATTAAGATTATTGGGGTATCTTACTCGTTACAATATTATTAGATTTTTGAAGAGTTACATCTTCTTTTTAATGAGTTAGCATTAAGTAACTTGGTAACTACTAGTTTTCCAACATTTATGTACACCTCTCAGAATAATGTTTAAAGATCAGAAATACATTAACTCAATACCACGGACAGCTTAGGCTTTGTGGAGTTATTTTTTATTGTAGTTTCAAGAAACTGCTCTTTTTTTGTACATTGTTTATATTGTCACCAAGAGACTGCTAATAAACTTATTATTATTATTGCATTGCTTTCAATAACAGTTAATCGGGATGTTTGCCAATTCACAGATTTATAATGAAGGAAATCGATTTGATCATTTAACCCGCACCCGCAATGTTTATGCTTGTGAATTTCCAAGGCTTCTCAATAATTGAGTTTGCATCCCTTCCTTGCATAGTGCCAAATTTTCGTAGGGTTTAGATTTGGGAACTTGTGGATGCATGCCAAGGAATGGTTTGAGAACGTCGAACCATTTTTTCTTAGTCTAAAGGACCTTTCATGTTCAGCATACCGTTTTTGGAAATGTCGACCACATTGTCCCACATAAACGCTATTACACTCCGAAGACTTGAGCTTATAAATTCCAGATTTCTACATCCCACACAGCACCAGATATTCATGGAATATTCCCTGTATATCATGAAACGAACGTATATATTCCAAATATTCATAGAATATTCTTGGAATATATACATGCCTTTAGAATATTCATAGAATATGCTTGAATGAATATGGCAGGATTATTCCCGAAAGAATGTGCATAGAATGTCTATAAATGGATTATTCTCCCTTGAATATTCTAAGAATATTGTCGATCGAATATACCATATGGTATATTCTTAGAATATATCCCCACGGTATATTTTGGAATATTCTATACAATGGAATTTTGAATTATCTTATAATAACGTATTCAAATAATTCAATATTATTAAAAACAAAAATATTTGAAGATCTTAATCGAATGCATAACCTAATGTATATAACCCTGATAGTGTTAACCAGTTTTTGAACTCAACGCAAAGATTCTGGATGAATTGCTCCAACAGCAACTGTTGGAAACGACAAAAAAATTTNATTCCAAGAATATTCCCAAGGAATATTCTTAAAATATATCAAAGGTTCGCCAGGAGCACTTCTAGGGAATATTCTCCAGAAGATATATATATCCATGGCATATTCATAGCATAATACAATATCCTTAAATGTATATTCATGAAATATACCTGGAATATCTATTGCTATGTGGGATCTTGTCCACCTTATCTTTGGCATTTAAAAGGAAATAAGATAACCTGGCATGTGGTCTGAATACCTGAGGGTATATTAATCTGTAAGTGAATTTACGGTTTTCTGACTAAAATTTCGAAATGGAATAATGAAAATAATTAAAAAATGAATAGTAATAAAACGAAATATATGCTACTAGGAAAAAATCAAAAGGAATTTTTGCAGCCAGTGACTTTTTCACATATTTTAAATTGAAAATCATCTAGAATGCAGAAGGATATCAATTTCACAGTATTAAGGAATCAAGAAGGATGTTGGAATATCAAGAAACCATTTACATACTTACTTCCGTGAGGAAAAAACTTCGAATAAATGTCCTTAAAGCTATCTTCATGGACGACACCCTCCGGGCATTCCTGAAACAAAAAAATTAGTATCAATTATACTTCATTCATGAAAACTGGTTTGGAAGAATTAAATCATGATTGAATCTGAGATGATTATAAAAATTCATCCAGACAGAATAACAGAACTCAAGAAACTTTAGTCAATAGTGCTACCACAAAAATAGGTATAATTCTGAGGCAAAGAAACACTTTTTGGAAACCCACAAATAGATACTTCCAAAGCATTTATATTTTATATGCATAATACTTGATAAAACTTTTTTCTCACTGAGATTAGACTGACAATTAGCAGTTTTCTCTCAGAAACTAGTTGTTATCAGTCTTTGTATTCCCTTTCGATACAATGAGCATTTTTTGTTTTTATCGACCTTTTTTGAGTATTTTCACCTTCCACAATCTGAAAAATATGAAAATTATAATGGAGAACTTTTTAGTTTACCCCGATAAGTTACTGCGTGAAATCAAAGTATTTTTCACAAAGAAAATTGTTCTATTTATCAATAACTCAGGACAAAATCTGCCTCCGTCTTCAGAACTGGACAAAAAATTCAAAGAAATTTGCAGTTATTCATTTGCTGATTATTTATTTCTCAACTTCTTCGACAGATGTCAAAGGAGTTTTGAAATGTGAAATTATGTCAATGTTGCTGATTGACAACTGAAACATTCGATCAGGGCCGTCGCCAAGGGGAAGGGGGGATGGAGGGGGCCTCCCCCCTGCTTTTTCGACTTGGGAAAAAGTCGGGAAAAGTTAAAAAATTTTGGGCCATTAAAGTTGGGAAAAAAACCAGTAAAAACATGAATAAAAATTGAAAAAATAAAAATGAGAGAGGTAATAAGAAAAGGGAAAGGAAAAGAGAAGAGAATTCTGAGTTGTTTGAAATCTTCAAAAACGTTCCGTTTCCCAAGTAAGAAAACAGTCCTGTCCTGAACAATCCACAAATTTTCAAGTGACAATTTTTTAAAATTTCCAACTTTTCGCTGTTTTTCCGACTTGGAAAAGTTGGGAAATTTCGGGCCGTGAAGAAATAATAGTAGAAAACAATGAGCACAATATTATTTAAGTGTCGTTTCCTTTCATTTGTATTGAATATTCCTATACATTGTGGAAGACCAAGAACCTTGGTCCAAAGTAGAATAATTCCCATAATTATTTTTATAATCACCAAAATTTTTTTTTGTTTGTGCATACCCTAACGGGCATAAGCATTCAGCCAATCTTTGGATAGCTAAGTAAAAAAATTGATATATTATCCCTCGGCTTTCATTTCTTCCAAAGTTGGGAAATTTTGCTGGTGGGGTTGGGAAAATTTGGATTCCTTCCCCCCCTGGTTTTTCTTTTCGTTACGGCCCTGCATTCAAGGTGCATTCCTACATCAGTCTGTTGCTATTTCGCCACTATCCAAACTTTTCTTCAAGATGGATAGCCAAGTACGGTCTATTTCTAAGGAACTGTTCGAAAAACATTTCTCTCCAGATATAAGAATATACGCTGATTCTTCTGGCTTACGTCTATTAGAGTGAGTCTCAATGGTAATCATTTTTGTCTTGTTCAATTCAACTCGATGTTCGCCGTCTGATTTTAAAATGTGTTCTGACAATTTAAATCCTGTCAATTGTCTATTTTCTATGTAATCTTGATGTTCATTCCCACGCACCTTCAATGGTCTCGAAGTATCACCAATATAACTTTCACCACAAGAACAAGGTATCTCAAAAATGCAGTTTTTTGTTTTTTTTTTTTTAGTGTTGTTGGGTTTTGCATGTGTGAGTATAGATCCCAGTTTATTTTTTATTTGAAACTAGTTCTAAATTCATACCTATTTCCAATTTATCTCTTATTTAAGGTATAACTCAACCATTTTAATTCAAATTTTCCTGAAAAAAGATTTTATTACAAGGACAATAATAAGAGATGCGTAGATGATTCAATCATATAATCTGGTACGTCACTGAGGGACTTGTTTACTTTAAAAAACTTTTTTGCCAGTCTATAAAGAGGCAAAGAGAAAACACCATGCCCTAATTGAAGAAAAAAAGAAAAAATATTGCCAAGATAAGATATATGAAGCCCCTAATAAGAGCCGTGCCTCAAGGAATGTGGTATCTGAATTAACAAATAAACATAGAACATACAATGACATAAATATTAGGTTGGATGACCAGCTGATAGAAGACCCAGAAACTATCTCTTCCTTGTTTATTACTTTTTTATCAACACTCCTACTAACAGTGAATTTGAAAAATTAGTAGATTTCAATCCTCACATCTTGTATTTGACTCCATACACAGGTGACGAATTGTTTATACTATCAAATAACAAACTAAAAAATTAAAAATCATCAGGTCCAGATGAAATACCTATATTCATATTAAAAAGAGTTCTTCCTGTAATTATTGCGCCTTTGACACATTTGATTAATATGTCATTTACAGTAGGTATTTTTCCAAATCATCTGAATACTGGAAAAATTATACCCATTTTCAAAAATGTTGAGTCGTTAATTGTTGAGTTGGATGTTGGTAAATTTGTAAAGCTGTTTGCAGGGTCGTTTGGTTTTTATTTGACTCTTTATTTTCTATTGCATCCATCGTTGAATTTATGAACGAATCTGGATAAGCGTTTTGAGGTTCAAATATACAATCTGAATAAACCTCACCTAGAATCGTTTTGTCTTCAACTATTGTATTCCGAATGCATTCGCAATGAATCAGTGTGCTTGCGATAAATGTATTCATGCCAAGCTCCAGGGATGAGGGAAATAACTCTTCAAGATCGTAGCCGCCGTGAGATGAGTATTCTTCATCTGGCCAAGACCGTAGAATCCATACATTTTCATGATATAGCGAGCTCCTCGTTTCGAATGAAGTGCAGTCTCAGATATTGGAATCAATAGTTGGCTACCTGCGAGAATATTCAGCCAGAGTAGTTTTTTGTTCGTCAGCATACTCCACGATATCCGCATAGACGAATAATAGGCCACTCAGTTGCGCCAATTTTCAAGATATACGGGGTACGTTCAAAAAATAATGTGAGCTCATTTTTCTCAAAAAATATTTATGTAGCCATCAATTTTTATTTTGTGTCCTCCAAAGTAGCCCCCTTCAGATAAAATACACTTGTGCCAGAGTTTCTTTCAATCCTTGAGATCTCTTAGCGATTCAGTTTTTACCTTCTCAATAGTCGCAAATCGCCGTCCTTTCATGGGTCTCTTTGATCTTGGAAAAAGGAAAAAGTCGCAGGGGGTCAAATCTGGTGAACACGGTGGCTGAGGCTCGATTACGGCAATCGAAGAAAACAGCGAGATTAACCTTGTCATTCGATCAAACTTGGCTTGCCACTGCTGTGCTCTTTGATTAGGACGATTGAACCAACCAAATAGACCCAACTTCTTAAGGAAACCGATTAGTTTGTCTCTTGTTTGACAATTTCCTCTCTGTAAGCCAAAGGCTTCGCCTGGGTCATTTTCTGTGAAGCCTTCGGCCACCAGGTAATTGCACAATAAATGATCATTGATCTGACCATCATCACATAAATCCAATGGATTAGTTTGGGATGTGAACCCCAAGTTTTACCACAAATCGTTCGACACAAATTATAATACTTATGGGAATTGTTTCGTAAAATTTCATCCATTTTGGGCGGATTATTTGATGGCGTTGGACAAAAATTTAACAACATGGTAAAACTGGTAAGAACCTAAATACTTATAGAATGGATAAAATTCTGTACTTCGTTGATTATTGGAATTTGAGCATCTTTCAGTCAACATACATCAATAACACAAGTTTCTCAAAATATATCACAAAAACATTGAAATATATATTAAAAAAATATATATAAACAAACAAGTTGGCTGATTTGGAAACTTAAATCATTGAAATTCTCTTTATTGCCGGAACTGGTGATTGTTCAGTTATTTATCGTATTTATTTTTTTATCCTGATTGTTTTCTTCAGGAATTGGCGTTTTCATATTTATGAGTGTCATAATTTGCAATTGTGAGTGTTACATTTTCAGCAGTGATCAATTTTTTCGAAAGGAAGGTTTTGACTTTCTACTTCTCCATGTTCATACAAGAAAATGTGGAAATCTACAGAAAAAAAGAAGAAAGCAACGAATTGAATGATACGTTTGCCCAAGTCTAAAAAAACGTACCTATTTTATTGAATATTATTTATATTTTCAGTTTTGTCATAAAAATATTCCGAGCTCATTTGTTTCATTCTCAATTCACCTCTTTTATGTGAAACCAATAATAAAAGTGTTCTTATCACAAAATTCGAACAGAAATCAAAATGTAGTGATTTCCTAAGCAAATATATTTATCTCATTCCTAATTTTACGACGAAACTTAGTAGAGACTTTTGCTTATAAGCTTCAATCTGTTAGTAAACATTTTCAAATGAAGGCGTCTGCTCCTAGACTATAAGATTTTTTAAGAAAGGTACAATTCCGTTTCGACAAAACTGCTCGAAGTTTATCAGCTCGTTAATGAATGCAACAATCAATTATGCAAAGAAAGTGCTTTTTGGCAGATGGCCAGCTTTCCGACGGTGCTCAGTGAAAACGGTCTGGTTAGAATTCAAGCGTCAACATTTATCGCTAAAATTTACATGAAAATTCTACCATTTGAATTTCAACACGAATAGTTTTTGTGGGGTCTCGGTTTGTTACATGTGCTTTATGGCGGACAGCGGTCTGGTAGAACAGAAATTAGGGCGAAGCGATAAAACGTAGTACAATATACAGAATGTTCGTTGAGAATTTACAAGTACTTTTCCTAGGAAACACTTTTTTGTGTACTCTGTTGATGCGAAATGAAAAATTATCCATTTATTCATTCTTTTAATTGCCGTTATTCGGCCGAATAACAGACTGCCACGTTCTTGAGGCATATTACTGTATCACCAATAGCAATGTTAGCCTGGTTCACATGTAGCCGATTTAGCTCTTTTTGGTGACATTTTTCAGCCCTGTCCAAAAATTACGACCAAGGTATCATTTGATTCGTATTTTTGCCCAGAAAATTTAAGGAAGGGGACCTCTCCTTAAACTTTCTAGGCAAAAATACGAATCGAATGACACCTTATACGTAATTTTTGGAGAGGGCTGAAAAATGTTATAAAAAAAGTACATGTGAACTTGACTATGTTAACATATCTTTCCATCAAGCTACGATTAGTACCGAAAACAAGCAGATTAGTTTTGTTTGAATTGATTTTGAGGTTATGAGCTTCAGATGCTGAAATAAGACAAGCTAGATCTTCATTCAATTTTCTATTAGCAGTAGCAACGTCATTAGGGTTAAATGAAGTATTTCCTTGAAGTTTTCAGTAATGCAGGAAATTAATGTATTTTGGGCCACACTGGCTGCTTCTAGAGCATTCCGCCGACAGATAATTCGTAACGATGATGTTACTGGAAGTATATATTTGAAACAAAATGAAAAAAATCGCCGTAATCAAATATGAGTGATATATCAATCAAAAAATATGAGTGATGAGTGCATATAATTTGAAATCATCAATCTTGAAACATTCCGATAGATTTTACGTACTCAATTTCGACAGTTTGTTAATGTATTAGAGTGATTCTGGTGAACATCGAATACCAGGATATCCTGAAGCTGGGTTGCATTATTCAACAAATGTTCAATCAGGTAAATGAAAGGGATATAAACCATTGCGTCAGTGGGATTACTTTCGTAATAAACTTGTTCTGATGGACTTTCATGTAGGTACATGAAAAATAAATAGATCTGTTTGCGAAATGGATCAAAAAGTTTCGAAAGTAACATCGTCAGTCACACAACAAGAGTGACTATTATAAATTATAGTAATAATAACAGATTTAAATTGAAAAGAGATCGAATTTTGGGAAAGGAAAGTTTTTGCTTCATTTTATTCAAATTTAAAGATAGAAAGCGCTTAATGAGAGACCCTGTATTAGATATACGCCAGATTCGTAAGGTTTCCTGAAACATAATATTTCTCCATTACTTTCTCTCACGAAACACGATATCTTCAAACTCTGGTGGAAAATATCTGGGTCAAAAAGATATTTACCAATCATTCCGAGTCGAACATTTTATTTCCCTTCAGAGCGTTTGTGGCTTTTGCCAAGTATTCGGGGTAATATAAAAGCCTTTATCGCCACTTTTGATCCCAGGTGAGATCAATAAGGAGTGGATGAAGGGCCAAACTGGCTACCCCTTGAATTCGTTCATCTACAGAAATCTTCTGGAAGGGAACAGTTGAGAGTTGAATTCAGTGAAAGTGATATAGATATACTGGATGAAGTGGGGACTTGATACTTTGATGAAAATTCAGAGGTAGCTTCAGACTTCCAAAAGAACAGGGTTCATCTACTTTTAGGTTTCGAATGAAATTCAATCTTCAATGAATACATGAGTTTATGAATACTTTGCCTACTCTACATGTTTTCAAGCTTATTGTTTGCTAGATAGTTGAGGATCGTCTCACTACGTCGAATTCTCACTACTTCGAAATCCTTTCACTGGCTTCACCAAAATACGAAATTTGCCGAAAATAGAAATTATTTTACATGGTGGGAATTCGACGTAATGAGAATTCGACTTAGTGAGAATTCGACGAAGTGAGAATTCGATGGACATAGTGATACCCACCCAGGAGTTGCTGAGGAACTTATTGAGTACGAAAATATCTATAACTGCGTCAAAAACAGTACAAAACGAAAGAAATAATCTGCAACAAAAAGCGTAGAACATGGAGCAAGAAATGGAGTTGGAAAAGGAGGTAGCTGAAGCGCTATAAAATTACTGCACCAGAAATCAAGACTAATTCACGAAGAAGAATATAAAACTTTTGATAGAGAAAGGTAAAGAAAATCGATGAGGCTACACGAGTTCTTTTGGCGTTTATTGACGAAACGGTGAAACAATCAAGTCATCATCAGAATGGTCGTAATAATCGATGTTGAAGTAAACGAAAGTTTCAATACCAGTTTTCAAAGTTTCAAACGAAACTTCAAAAATTGAAAAGCATACACTCACTGACGAAATCAACAGACGCCAACAAACCCGAGAAGTGCAAAGTTCTTGAGCCGAGATTATTTTAAAAACAGCAGCTAATGAGAAGTTTCTACTTGTAAACGTAATGCTCAACACTAGACTAATTTTGTGTTGATAATTTCAGATGAGCTCTAAAGTTGAAGGTAACAGACGAATATAATGGAATAGTTGTTAGATTTATTTATACGAAAAGCGAGGAAAATCGAATATTCTGCATATAAATGACTAAGATTCTGATGTGAGTCTTTTGGACATCGCAGTACATAGCAATGCGTCCTGAAGAACATCCCAACTAACAAGTTTTCCAACAAAGAAAATGTGCAATTCATCCTGTTGGAATCAGTACTATTGACAAGGTTTCTAGAAAGATCGCAGACGTCCTAAAACTGTCGAATTCGCAATTGTACACAGGACATTGTTTTCGTCGCTCTAAGCAGGCCCTGTACGTAGTGACAGGCGTAGTGACAGTCAAAAGACAAGGAGGTTGGAAATCATCTTCGGTTGCTCAATCTCTCCGAACATTACGGTGTCGAAGTATGTACTAAAAAACAAGGCGGTATTATTGCAAGAAGTATCTAGTTCACTGCCCAAAATTGACGTTCACGGCAATGTGAATTCTCAAATGGAAATTTACATAAACAGCTTTGAGCAAGAATGAGGGCGCAACAAAGTTTTGGTGAAATTATTCGTCTGTATAATGTGTTTCATTGAAAATTTAATTTTGAAGTGATATTTTCTTATGGGAGGGTAAACCGCTTCGTTATCTAACGCGTAACGGCGCCAGTTAGTCAGGCTTCTCTTTCTCTCACGCATACGTCAGCGAAAGGCAGGCTACTCCTCTCTCGTCGGACAGACCCTCAGTGTTTAGTGTGCGATGGACATATACTGTTGGCAGTATTATAAAAATTCAATCAGCAAACACGTAATATTCTTCTATTATATGGAACGTGACTAAAAAGTGATACTAAGTCTGTGTATGTATATTATTAGTATCGTTATTTGATCCTACGAAAGTAAAAATTGGCTTATGGTAGCTGTAATATTTGTACATACACAAAATAATCAATGAAAGATTTCAATGAAAAATAACCTTTCCTCACATTGTCAAATCAATATACATGAATATAAGTAATAACCTAAGCTTTTCTCAACTTAAACAATTTCAATATTGAATAGTTCATCTTAGATTAGTTTAATTAAGTTATTACTTCTGTCGGGCGTCCGGGGACGCACACGGTTTTTTTCTACTATATGAGTACGAAAATAATATAAAACTGAAATACTTCATTTATCCTTCCAGTTAAAGTGCTACTTCACCTATCATTGACCAAGAAGTGCATATAAATTCTACATTTTTGGCTTGATATAAACACACTTTAACAGGTGCTATAAAAAAATCAGGAATTCACAACGTACGCTCAAAGATGATCCAATAAATTAGTTGAACGAATGATAGATAGATCCCTTTACCGGTCTCCTGAACACCGTTTATCCGTAAATGTCTGACTACCAGGAGGATAAAATTAATTTGTGAGAAGTTTACCGAAAAACTCCGGGATTAAAGCTTCTTGAACAGCAAATGAGATTACGAAATGGTGTCTGACGCTTGTAAATTCAACTGACTCCAGCGATAGAAATGAATTAAACCTCGAACTGTTTATTATTAACAGCTTGTTTGGGGGGTATGACAACATATTTCTAATCATAAAACAGTAGAAATCAATTTCATAATGTCTGGTACTTGTGTTACTAGAATATAACATTAATAAAATGTGCATGAACCTTGAACTCTCCTTTTTATGCATTGTTCAGCTCATCTCTCGCCAATGTCAAAGATATCCACCCTCAGAATATTGGGCAGGCTGAAATAACCGTAGGCTGACACACAGGTGGCGGTACTAATATCAAGTCCTTGTGCTCTGCTGTTCTATCGTTTTCCAAACAGAGGCGACACACACTGTCTTCAGACAGTCGCAGACCCATCCTAGGTCTGCGACTGAAAAATTATACAACAATCGAATTTTGAGCAAAATAACTGTAATAAAAAAGAGAGATCCGTATTTAAAAAAAAATTGATGGTGGCCATGTTGACACGAAACGTTTTATCGAATATTTATTATTACATCGTCATAGTACATTTCGAATAAAATAACACTTTCCTTTTCCATTTTTGATATTCTCCAAAATAAGAAAGCCATTCGAAAAAAACGAAAAACAATATTTTTTGTTTTCTCCGTATAACTCTGAAAAGGCGAGAGTCCCCCTGAATTTTCTTCGGCCATTGTATTGTTCCCGATGACAGTTACTTTTTTTCCCATTTAATCGTCTTCATATCTGTTACGGTTTAGAATATAGCAGTGTTACCACATGATAAAAGAAACGGCCTGTATAGTGAACAGTAGTGGGCCCAGAATGGATAGTTGTGGAACTCCCGAAAAATGATTACATTCAAATGCATCTCACAGAAAATACAGTCCACGTACTGAACAGTAGCTTTACAGCTGAATAAACTCACTATCATTGTTATAATCATAGAAGTAATTCATCAAAACACGGCACACTACATTTCGCAACTTTGTATCAACATTATATTTATAGACGCCTCATTCATCTTCCCAAATTTGAATGTTCAATATGTGATGCAGGAAACCGAATCTCGAATAATTCCATCAAAATCAACAGGTGTTTGATAACTTCGATGGGTTAACGTCTACATAAGCTTCGTCCCCGTGATATGTTCGGCTGCGTAAGTTTGATGGCAAATTCGATCATGACCCGGGTAATCACCAGAAAGCATAATAACAGCGAACCTTCAGAATTCGTATATTCTATTGGGTTTACCTCAATTATCTTGGAGACACGAACAGAAATGTGTACACATATCCTTGAAGACCGAGCTAACTTCCTATTCAGTTTAATTGGTTGTTTCTAAAGTTTTGTCCGTTTCAATGCCATGTATTTTTGTAACATGTATTCATTGTGTGTCATGGTATACACTCATTGAAGGGTAATTTTGTACTCTATATGAAGTGGTCCAAGTAGGAACCGGTCCTACAAAGAAAACACAAAAAAATTGGAAAAAAAGTACTTTCTTTCCAACATAATCCCCTTGAAGCCCTATACACTTTTACCGGAGACATTCAAAAAGTTCGTGGGAAATCTTTGACCACTGTACCATTTTTAAGTTTGGGAACGAAACAAATACTGAACAACGCAGCATCTTCAAACTTGAAACACATGCTTCACATATTGTGTACTTTCTAATACGGTTGCTGCCACTTCCAGAAACCCTGCAGATAAAGAAGCATTCAATAATTACCGGGATTAATACAAAGCTATGATGTCATTAGAAATTTGTCAAATATAGCTCGAGATAGTTGGGAAATAATCAACTACGAGAGAAACCGTTCATATGCTACGGATAATGAAGACATTATTCTCCCAGATGACTTAAATAATTATTTCGTAACTGTTGCTAACGATCTTATAAACCCCTTGCCATCCAACGGCATTGATGCATCTGGTTACCTTAAATTCGTACCAGTTCAAGGCCAGTTCTGGAACCTGTAGCGGAGGCTGAAGTTGAGAGTGCAATACTTTCTTTGGGTCATTCAAATAGCTTTGATGTTTATGATATCAACAGCAAAATATTAAAAGATTCTCTTGGAATTATTCTGAACCATTTTACAATTCTCATAAACGAATGTTTCTGTCAAGGTGTATTTCTCACTGCTTTTAAATTATCTAAAGTGGTGCCAATTTTTTACAGTTTCAAATTACAATTACAGATCCATCTGTATAATATGTACTCTTGGCAAAGTTATGGAAATAATTTTGAAAAACTGTTTAAGTGCCTATTTCGAAAAATTCAATCTTCTCCACAAACACCAATTTGGTTTTCGTGCAGGTAGATCAACAGTGAACGCTGTCTTGTCAAGTTGTCGCCGCGATCATAAAAGGATTTGAAGAAGGTAAACATACTGTTTTAAATTTTGTGACCTAATGAAAGCTTTTGATATTGTCTCTCATGATCTCCTCCTCGAAAAACTGGAATTTTATGGGATAAGAGGTCCTGCACTTTCTTTTATTCGTTCATATTTAAACATGAAACAAGTCAATAAGGGAAACCACATGGACATTTGGGAAAACTTAAATATCCATAATTTAACAGTCAAAAATCACTTATCGAGAAACAAGTACGAAACACAACAGGACCTAACATTCAGTATATTAAACAAATCAATATACACTCCTAGAAGCAATGAACCTGGAGAAGATTTAACATAAAGAATAGTACCTGATGTAATCCAAATACAGGCAAATTCACCTAAAGCAACAGAAGTACCTGTATTGAGGCGTTCGGACCGTATAAAAAGACACACAACAGAGGATAACACGTTCAGATAGAAGAGTGTCTAGAAGATGTATATAGGAAGAGGAAGATAAGTCTTATCTTCCTATTGAAGATGATCACTTGGTGATCGAAACACGTGTCGAGGTGTAAAAATAACGATTTGGTGTTGGGAAAAAACTCCAGTAATATTCATTACTACACCAAAGGTTCCAAACAGTATATCACAAGTAATACTGTATCTGTTGAAAATGTTGTTATTATTCTCGTAGGTGCACAGATCATTGAAACACATTAAAGGATTGCAAAACAACATCAACGTGTACGTTTATATGAATCAATAATAGATTAGCATCTGGTGCGGACCAATAGAACGTTTATTGTCGAAAGGACATAAATATTTGTTCAATTTCCATGACTGTGCCTACGTGCATGATCATTAAAATCCAATATACTATGTTAGTTGTCAATAGAGATGAATAACATCGTAAAATTGTATTATTTGACGCATTTCATCATTTGTTCGGAGTGATTATTCAAATATGTGGACACCTGGGTGTCGAAAACACAAATCATCAAATAATTAATGGGGAACAGTTTGCTGAAAAGTTACATTATAATAAGAATAGTTTCATTGAATGAGATGAAAAGTTTATAGTGTTGTTCTACCGGAAAATAGAAATTAACCATCGAATATTTTTGCCAAGTTTTTTCTCCCACTATTGTTATTAGAATTCAAAACAATTTGTGACATTAAAAATCGTAATTCACGAATGAATTGTGTGTATTTTCTATAATGTTATCCAATTTGGTACTGAAGAGCCCTAAGGCAAGTGTCTTATGGCGAAACATCGATGTATACCAGTGAGGATGACAGTGTTCCATGTAAGTGCAATTTATTACCATTTATTTAAAGTATTACTCCTGTGGATGATATCTGAATTTCATTCCATAACGAATGTTTGGAATACAAACTGAGTAGAGAAACGTATCTTCTGTATAATTCAGTGTTCATATAGAAGTATTTGTTTCGAAAGTATTTTTTTTTTTCGTGTAATTCAATGTTTATATGGAAGTAGCTGTTTCAGGAAGGCTTTCTTCCAGTTTGTGTCTGAAAGTTGCTTTTTTGCATGATCTACACATCCATGTATACAGTTACTCATTTTCAAATTGATTACTTCCTTCCTTTCTTTGGAAGATTCCCACTTTTTTTTTTGTATCAAGATGGAGTAGTAGAAAGCCAAAAACTTTCTTTCCCAAAAGTAGAAAATTATTAGATACTTCTGATTATTGGCCTGCTGAGCAATTTGTTGATAATTTTCTCTGAAGTAGTCAGCGACAAATAAACATTTTTCATTAGGTATATTAAAAAGAAACCATCATGACCAAATAGCTGCACTAATAAAGTATATTTTCGGAAACTAAATTTGCTGACGTCAATCTTCTTCAACTGATTAGATAACAACCAAACCTTGAATGTGTTAAAATTTGGACAAATATCTCAGCACACTAACAGATTAAGGCATAACTTGTAGGGTTTTTCCTGCAACTACTTACTTTAGAAACATTTTATTGTTTTGATTTTTATTTTTGTATTATGAATTCTTGTTAGGAAATTAATTTTCCAAAACTCTATTATCGAGCAGTCGTCCAAAATATCCATCTGGTTGGGGTTTTACGTCAATTTTTTTTATTTCAGTTTTCACTTATCATTTTCGTATTTTCTCATCGCATATTATTGGAATGCTCTCTTGAAACGATAGTTTATTGCGGAAAAATAGAAGATATTTAGAACGACAGGCACAACTTGGGATGTTTCGTGTAGGTACTCATTGGTTAACACTTTTATGAATTTAGACAAAGAATTCGGGTACAAGTGGATGACCCTTCTCGACTATATTTATGACCCCGGCCATATTGTCAGTGATGATTATTCTAAAGTTACTTCCAACATATTTTTTAGCCCAGATATTTATTCTGTTATGAGATTTCGGCCGGGAAGTAATCCTCATTCTGATTCTCCTCGCCACGAAGTTACACTGTTATTTTTTCTTTTTGTCGTGTTGGTGTTATTAATAAATTTTATTATTTGTAAACGCTATGTTCAACTGATCAATGATTCACCTATCACCAGTCCCAACAAACCAAATCACAAATACGTCTATATTTGAAAAAAAAAAGAATTTTCCTACGACAATCTTTTCTGACTAACTAATCAGGACACAACTGAATCACAATTTCGAATTTAGACAAAAATCTCTCCTCACTATTCAAATGACAAATACATGTATATTTGCAAAACAAATTTCTGACAACAATCTTTTCAAACTAACTAATTAAGACATATCTTAATTACAAATATACGTAATCACATACTCACATCACATCAAACCATCTGTGTAGTTTTTACAGAACTGACTTTTTCAACAACAATCTTGCCTAACTAATTAGGACAACAACAAGTTTTCCTAACCAAACTAATTAGACCGCAACTAAATCACAAACATGTGTATCCAAGTATGTTCGAAAAATGAGATGAATTTCTATTATTCCCAAAAATATTTATTAAATCATCAATTTCTATTGTGTCCTCTTAAAAGTAGCCCCCCTCAGTCAAACTTCGCTCTCACATGCTTCATCTGCCAAATGTCCGAAAAAATTGGACTGTCAACATTTCAAGTGTTTTTTGAGCGCTAAATCCCATTCTTTACACAAAATTTCACACAAATTCCAAAACAATTTTGCCAACCAACTGATTATAAGAGAACTAAACCACAACAATGTGTACTGTTAAAAATTTCAAAATTTAACAACCTTTTCTCAGTCTTCTTCAATAAATATGATACTTCTTTGATTAGCTCTATTAGCTTCTCATAAAATTTTGGAAAATTATTTTTTCGCCTGATGCTATGTTTCAATTTTTTCCAAATCAACCCGATGGGATTGAAAACACAAAAATATACAGCATACTCCCAAGGGCATACACTTTTTCGAATGTTTTGTCTGTAAAGTGATAGGAAGCGTTGTCAAGAACTATGTGGGATCAATGTATTTTCAAACCATTCTTCGAAAATATTAGCTTCCATGTTCTCATGATAGTCAACATTGTAGTCCTCAAAGAGTTCGGAACCCATCCTTTACTTCCTCCGCAATGCACAATGATTATTCGCGATCCTTTGTTTTCAGGCATGTTAGGCGTACACATTCCCGAACCATCAGTCCACCCTTTCTAACTGTGTCGTGAGTGTCATACCAAGTTTCATCCAAATACAAAATTTGCCGTTGTTCTTGTCTATATTTAGTTATTTGCTCTAAGTAACTATTATTCTGCTTTCCATAGCTACTTGACGTTTGTTTATTATTTTAAATCTAAATCCTAGTTTCTTTATCCAATTCTGAAGAGTTTTGTCACAGCAGCTCACGTTATGACCGGAAGTATTCGATTTCTCCCTTATGATTTCAGTTGTAGGTATCTCATTGCTATTGTAACCGTCGTATATTTTTTTTCAATGATCTTATCAGATAAACATCTAAAGGTTTTGGTAATCCTGTACCACATCGCGTCTTGCGTTCATAAGGTCTGTTTTTGACTATTTTACGTACAGTTAAGAAAGAAATTTCGGTCAAATCTGATGCCGCTTGTAATAGTTTGTTTCCCTCGAAACCAAACTTGAGATGTAGATTCTTATATACGTTGAAACATACCCTCTGTTTCAATATTCAAATGCATCCGAATCGTATTCACTGGTATCTCTTTTCCGCATTGTTCACCATCGCTATTGGAATCACTACACTGAAAAAAGTCTGCGTCTTCATCACACCCGTTATTACTATTAGTACTTGTCCAAGAACGCCACATTTCAAACAGATAGCAGAAATTTTAAGTAATTATAACTGCACCAATATCGAATTTCAACATTCAAATCGCGATCAGTTCCTGAACTGAACACGGCGACGATAATCTACCCCGATTTCTATTCGTCACCGTAACATGCCTTTAAATTCAATTTTATGACTCTTCAGCCTATCATAAAACTCGGTTAGTAAAAATTATCCAATATGAACCGCCACGTAAACTATTTCGCTGCCGATTTATTTCTATGTATTGGTTTTTTTGGCCTATGAGAGTGCCACCACCTTTAAATGTGCACAATACCGTTTACTTTGACTATCCTTATTTCCTGTTGACTGTCCTTATTTCCTGATACATCCATTTATATTTCCTCTCACAACCATCTAGTGACCACATTGCGGAATCTCCCACCCACCACAACCGACTTACCGGAAAACTGTACAACACGCTCTTTTCGAAAGATCCTCGATGTAAGCAAATTGTGTAGCACCCTCAAGCAGACAATATACATTTGAACCGTTCCTTCCAAGTATTAATCACCCCCACAGTTTGCTGGCTGAGCCTACTTGAGAACGCTTCAGTTCATTAAGTATCCATTTTCCTTTCTATCGCTATATCTGCCTCTGGGTCTGAAATCCACTGACACGATACTTCGACTGCGAGAGCGAAGTTGACTATTAAAGCTGAATTACAAGTTAATGTTTAATGGCTGAATGTAGGAATCCCCAAGAGATGATCGATAATGACTGTGTACTAATTCGAAATGGAATAAATAGAGGATATTGTAAATATAACAGTATTCGACCAGACCAAAAGTTGGCAGTAGTTATTTAAAAAATATTGGGTAGCAGAGTTTGAACGAGACCGTATGAGCTGCGCACAGCAATAAAGCAGAATTCTTGCGTCGTTTCATAACAATGGACGACCAAAATTAACGAATTAAAGTTGAACGAGATGGTGACCGTTGAATATGATTTCGATTGTCAAGATTTCGGGAATTTGGACGAAACGTTGAAGAGAAACATTTGCAAAGTTGTCGAAGCTTTGAAACTTTATTGTTTCATCTTCAAGTATAAAAACAAGACTTATATATTAATATGAGATTCTAGAATGTACTTTTGTTAAAAACAAAAGTGTGAAGGGATGACTTACAATTTTCTGCAAAGCTATAGGAATTTTTTATTGTTTTCAGTGGGTTGTATTTATTTTTACAACCCCTGCTATGTTCAGCCATTCAGTTTTTGCATTTTCCGCTTTTCCAAAGCGGAAGGAGGAAAATGCCAAACTGTGGTATTAGAGCAGCTATATGACCAGGTCGTCTCGCACAAAACCTAACCTATTGCGGGACACATTTTTATGAAATACCCAACTAGGATGACCTGAGAGAAATGTTTCGCTTAAACGGATATTACACCGTGCAATGAAATGAAACCCTTTCATTACCCCGGAGTCCTGCTATACAAACTCGAGAAAAACATCGCAAATTCTGGAATGCAAAGTGAAGTAAGGAATAATACGAAAATAATGCTATTATTACGATTCGCGAGAAGCAATAGAACGATGATGACGCCTGTGTTTGTGCCACGGAACATCAAAGAGTGAAGTAAGGATCCTCTCCACATTGTTTCCCGACGGCATAAGTTGTTTCATCCTGATGAAAGGAATACCACCCACAGACGTACCTACAAAGAACGATGCTTATAACGAGGGGATATTTCGCTTCCTGGAATATTCTGCATGCTCTAACTCAGATATGCCCGTGGACAAAATTGGTGTCAGCAGTGGGATAAGTAATACTGGATTATAAGTGTCTCACTTCTGATAATCTGTTTCGTGTTATTCGTTAGAATAGTAGAGTGCATTCTTGATATTCATGGGTATTTCCCAAATCATCTTCAGTAAGTACATAAGTAGCTTACATGTAGAATTGACAATGAAGAGTTGATATGGGATAGAAAATGATGCTTGAATTTGAGTTATTTTAATGTCTGCGAGAAGTTTGTTCATCCTTCCATCAAATAATAAAACGCACTCATTGAAAAGTAGTATTTGATAGAAAAGTTACTCATTTAATGAAATGGTGGTAGTAATATAAAATATTAATGTTAGTAACTACATGCGTGTTCTGTGACAAAAGGATAACTCCAATGTCAACCCTCCCACACACACATACAACTACATGCGTGAAACCAATAAATATTCAAAGTACACAGAGAAAAACGGTTCAGGTAAACGCGTACACTTGAGAATAATTTAATAACTATAGATGTATTTTTACATTTCAATATAATAACATCAAGTAAAAAAAAGTTTCTGTCATTGGGTTTCTACAGTAGGTGAATTGAGTCCCTATTGAAAATGAAGTGTTCACCCATGTATTACTTGCTACTCAACAGTTTGTTCCCCNATAGGTGGGATCAGCTTTAAGGTGAACTTTATCTATGTTCAATACCTATCAAAGTACCTATTTTTCAGATGAAGGCATAACAGATGCCAGTTTTGGGTTGTTGGATGAAAACACAATAAATCAGCTCGTGAATAAGGCAGGCCCTCTCTTGATTTTCAAAAAAAATATGCTGAATTTTCCAAAAAAACTGAAGAAGAACGTATTTTTGGAAACACTTTTGATGCTGCCTCGAATTTATCAGCTGATGAACAGGTGAAATAATTTTGCTGTTGTGCATATCTTGTCAATATTATGATAAATTTGAAATGTTTACGTTTAAATGTTTTTATTTGTGTGACAAATTTCGTTATTTTTTTGAGAATGTTTATATTCGTTTCGCAGTTTGAGAATAAATGAGTTGTGAGAAAACTTAGTATTTTTTTTGTGAACTTAGCAAAGCACTGATTTGGTAGATTTTTGTAGGCGATTCTTCTGTAATTATGAAAAAACCAATATTTCGGTTGAAAAATAAATTGGGGATCTCTTATATTAATGGAAATGATTTGTATTAAAGTTTTATAACGAAGTTCAGTTACTACGATATCGAACTGAAAGGCCCTTGTCAAGATGTGCGTTTTGGCATCTTGGAAACGCGTGTCGAGTGCAGTTATATTCAGTTTGATTTTTCTTCAACTGAGCTATGTTATGAAAAAAACATTCAACATAGTCGGGGGGCATATTTGAAGACTGGCGGTAAATCAAATCATCTTTGGAACATTTTATTCAGGTCTGTCTCAACTACCCAGCAGTTTTCTGGCCACAACTACTCCTCTGGTTAGCATAATAACCGACCGGTGCCAGTGCAAGAAAATCTTGCATTTGTTTTTGGCGATACAAATGCCGAAATTGATTTTCAGTTATTGGGACGGGTACACTTGCAGACTTGCCATCAATGAAAATCAAATACTTTTCATAGTATCAAACCTCGAAAAAAGGTGAAGTGATCAACAAGAAGTCATTGCGCCATCTGCCAATGGACGAGGTATCCCAAAAGCAAACCGAATTCGCCCATTCCTCGTAGACCGAAAATTTTCAGCTCTGTTCGAGGTTTGATACTATATGAAAGTTATTTCATTTTTAATTATGGGAAGTCATTGATGATGGCAATATTTTGTACTGACGAGAGGCCAAATAGCTTGAATCCGGTCTGCAAGTGTGGCCGTCCCAATTATTGAAAATCAATTCAGGCATTTGTATCGCCAAAAGCGAATTCAGGATTTTCTTCTGAAGAAACCTACATTGGCATGCACCGGTCGGATATAATGCAACGCCCTTCTTGGTATCAGCCAAGGGAGTAGTTGTTTTTTTATAAGTCGATATATAGAGACTAGCGAATTATCCACCGATAGTAATTAAAATGAGATCCTCTGACAAGTGGAACACATTTTTGGTACAATCTCAAATTATTCTGTAGCAGTCAGAATTTATGCTATGACAATAAACCTGTTCAATCAAGGAAGTGAAAATGTGTACAGAAGCAGTATGAAATGTCTAATGAATGTGAGATTTAATTTTGCTGTGAGTGCTGTATGCTGTACAACGTCGATCAAACTGTTTGATAGGGGTAAGTGAAATATTGATTACATATTCTGGAAAAGTCTTAGGGATAATAGAAAAGTTCTTTTCACGGAGATGAATGTAGCACAGTCGTTATTAAACTGTTTATTAGAAGTTCTGTGTTGATGTATTACTCCGTATTATTACGGAGGAAATAGTTTTTCTCGTTATTAAATGATTTAATAATAGTTGCTAGACTCGGCTTGTCAATATTTTAATAGCCGTTAGTAAACTAATGAACTGGGTGTCTGCTATAGGTAGACAGGTTCAGAAAAAATATTTCATTCACGGTTATTCAACTGTTTATTTGTCCCATATAGTATACAAGTTTTCACTTGGAGCTATTCAAATCTTAATAATCATTATCGATTTCTTTTCTCGGTGTACAATTTTGGACGTTGGTTAGCGGAATTTCGTTCCGGAGATTTCAACTTCGAAGTGGTCGACCTACAGTAATCTAGAACGAAGATTTGAGGACCTTGGTGGAGACTGATCCATCACAAACAGTAGGAGAGACGGCGGAACAACTGAACATTAGCTTCCATACGGCTTTTGATAGTATGAAACGTATTGGAAAGTTCAAAAAGGTCGAAAAGTGGATACCCAACGATTTGAACGATCGACAGAGATTGTAACGTTTCGAAGTCTGCTCTTTTTTGCTTTTGCGAAGAAGAAGAGACAACCAGACAACCAAAACGCTCCTTTTTCAGATCGGATCTTCACGTGTGAGGAAAAGTGAATCCTCTACGACAACAGGATGTCGGTTGGACACCGATGAGCTACCCAGGCGCTTCCCAAAGCCGAAAACTCACCAAAAAAAGCACGGTTACTGTATGGAGATTAGCAGCAGTTGGTGTGATTCTCTATAACTTTCTGCAACCGGGCCAAACCAGCACAACAGCACTGCACTGGTCAACAGAAGAGTCCCGTTCTGCTTCACAACAGCGCCCGTCTCGATTAAATTGAATTATTATTCACTGAGATATTACAGTTCCAAGTAGAATTGACAAAACTTTTAACTAACCTAAAAGAATATTATTTCCATTGAGTGTGAGGGTTTCACTCGAAATAGGAGTTTTGTTTCATTTCATATTCAAGTATTCCAAAAAATTAAAAATATCCAATGCCACTTCCAAAAATACTCACGTAGAATGACGATTACCGCACTACATAAATGTAGTCACTGCGAAATATAAATTCACTTCTTGGAAATGAATAGTTCACTTGGTTTACTTTCACAAATTGAATATGAAATTTGCGGATGTTTTCGAGAACGTGATGGACTTGTTTTGACGTTTCACTACAAACAATGTTGGCCGAAACTAAATATGTGATTCAGAATAACGGAGTGCACCGCTTGCCAAGATTACCTCATGAATGGGAAGTGCACGAAAAGATATTTTAACAAAGTGTTCTGTCGAGTAGTCGAGTGGTTTGTTTATTTTAAAATTGGCGCAGTTATCACGTCAGGATATCGCGTCTTTCTTCGCAAATGTTTTGTTGGCGGCGTTGTGAAACGGACTCGCCTAAACAACTTTTTCAAAGGGTTTATCAAAGGAAGGGGACAGAAGAAAGTTCGTATAGAAATCAAAAGTTATAACATATTCAGACAAAAACATTCAAATTATAAAAGTTGTTGGAGATAGATGGATTGTTACACATTCAAAAAAACATTTAGGGTATGTAGAATGTCATTATGATTAAGTTCCATCTTGCTGGACGTATGGAGGACAAGTCACTGCCAACTTGCCTGTCAAAAATGTCAAAATATGAGTAATTGATCTGTGATCACAGATCATGGAAATACGAAACAATCTAAGCACTTGTTTGGCGGGAGATTTGAAATATCTAAATGAGAAAATGCAATTAGAAAAATTTGTGTAACTATGTAGGCAGAATGTTTTGTATCAAACGAAAAGGAAAATTCATTCCTTTAGAGAAAATTCATTCCTTTAGAGAACTGACCATTGCAGTTCCTTAAAATGCAATGGTCAAAATGAGCCTTCTAAAAGAAACTCCAATTGACGCGAAAGGAAAACAATAACGTTTCATCTTTGCTAAAAACGTCCTTCGAAGAATTTAAGGGTAACGATTAGGGGCGTGAAACACGGTAGCTGTTGATTTGAATCGATTCTTTTAATTAAGGGACGGCGCGTGATGTGACAATTAGCAGCGCTATAATGATTTCGCGTGACGCCGTAATAGTGAAAGGCATGTCGAACCATTATTCATTGGAATTATTCAGATATCGGAGTTGATGAAAGTTGTGGCGTTTGTTGATTCCCGGTGTAATTCAATTTTAATTGGATCCGAAATGGGTTTATTTCAATTGACATAATAGGACGTTAATGGTGTATTCCAAACCAAGGTGTAACAGGAAGTGAAATAAAAAATTGTTTGTATATGTATACTATACACCTGTATATACATATGTTAGTTTTCTACAAACATTTGTATTCAATATGGGTTTTTATTGATGAATTAACATTTTTGAATACATTTTTTATTTTCATTTATTTTTATCATCATCGGATACCCTGTAATTACTATGGGGCTATTAATTTATGACATCACGATATTCGTAAAATCCTGGAATCAGTGGTACTAATGACCTACCCCTTAGCAGAACGGCATCTGACATACCAGACAAAGCTTTGTTTTGGTTGGGTTCCGATCTACCTGAACGTCGTTCACAAAAGGTATTGCATGAATTGCTGTAAAGAGAAAACTCAATCTGGAAATCACAAAATCCACACAATTGTTATAACAGATATTATTGTGAAACGGAAACAAAGAAAATGTCTAATGTTTGGGCGTTCCGAAATGAACCGAATCCCACGAAGGTTATTCATTCACAAAGCACTTCTCAGAAATTGAACAATTTATGTTGAATGCTTTACAATAATTTGTTTGGCGAATTTGATAATTATGCATGCAACCCAACAACGAGCAAGCGCAACTCGTCGAAATATACCAGTTGAAAAAGAAATCTCAGCGGGACCATATAAAACGCGTTATTTCTATGAACCATCATGTATGGGACACCTGGTATACGTTGTCATGTTGCGTTTTTTGGGACACTAGTTACACCCGTTTCTTATCTTCAGGTCTGTCTAAAGTCTAACGCTCACTGCGGCAGGAACAGGAAGCGAACATGATGTGACGTGGACATCTAGCGGAAACAGCCAGGCATCTGCCTGACCCGTCCTGTTCCCGTCCTGGCATGTGCCTGTCCGTTGCGTCTGTCCTTCGGGGCGTATGTACGTCTGTACGTCTTTCGTAGGCCTTGTTCGATCGTTTGTGAATTATCCTGTGACAACTATACTTAGAAAATGTTATTTTGTACCTACGGTGCATTTTATAACACGAATGTGTTTTTCAACATAGATCTTTACTTTTTGTTCACTTTTTGCTGTTTCTTTTTCCAACTTACACAAGCAGTTTTTCAACTGTATTATTTCCTATCTAATTCGACTACTATCTATTTATTCTAAAATGTGTCGTACAACAATCATTTACTTGTTGAAAAAATACCTTTTCGAATCCACTTCCACAAATCCGAAACTTATTCAAAACCTAACATTCGAATAAATATTTTCCACCCTGAATGACATTTCGGAGAGGAAGTATACAAAATATCCTTTCGCAGAGTGACATTCCAGAACCCCCTTCAATCCATATTTTCTAATAAATCGGTCGATTTGAGTCGGAAATGAGCACGAGTCATTCTATAGCGACAGTTTTATTGGTATTTACTACCGGAAGTACGAAACTGGAGTCTCTCCCGAAATGTTCCAATATTTGTTTCGAAATTTCAAATAGTTGGGAATAACATAGTCTTGTGATACATCAATGAAAATCGCTCGTGATTAAGGATGAAATGAATACAAAGGCAGTTGAAAGAGTGTCTTGAAGTTGTTTTATTCTTTAATTTCAAAATAAACATGTATATCTGACAGATCGAAATTCACTGAAGAAATTTTTACTGTTTTCTCTGGATAATTTTCACATAACTGCTTCGTCTACATATGTGACTGGCGACAAAATCAATAGAAATTCAACGGAAGTCTAGTAAATATAACAGAGTTTTGGTAAATCTAGTGACAAAGTCGACAGGAATTCAGCGAAATTTTAGTGAACACAATAAATCCGAAATTCTAGTGATAAGATTTTCAATGAATCTAGTGACAAAATCAACAACATTGTATCTGTTTTTCACTTATATAGATTTATATGTGTGAATGAGGATTTCGGTCCTCGTACTCTCATTAATATGATTCTTAGAGAAAATCTAGTGAATTTTTGGAAAATCTAGGAACTTTCTGAAGATATCTACTGTCATTTTTGACAAATCTATGTGATATTTTTAGCAGATCTAGAGAATTTTTGGGAAAATCTAGTTAGCTTTCCGATCAAATTCAGTGACTTTTTGGGAAATCTAGTGACAAAAATGTCATGTTTTTTTCTCAAGCTCCTAGTTCTCTCATAGCATATCTACTAAAATGTGACATGTTAATCTTCAGGTATTTAATATCCCCTGAAAGTAGATTTGGTTCGTTATGAATACATATATTAGGCGTTCTATTAATAGATTTATTTTGGAAGTAAGTTTTCAACTCGATATTACGAACGTTGAAAATGTTTCGATATACCGCGAATTATTATTAGTACGAAATTAATTTTTCGTTACGCCGACTGAATTATGATTATCATTTGGAATTGATCAGTCCAAATAAACATATTTTTATGGGTTGAAAATAACTTGGTATGACTGAATTTGTAAACAGTTTACATCTGAACTCACTCCGTTTTAGTTTCAATATTTTTTTTATCAGGAATTCTGATGTAGCTGAGAAATTGTATACTCATCTTATCAAATTTTCTTTGGCCTGAAACGAAGTTCCGTCGACAATAAATGGCTGATGATTTTTTTTCTAAATCTTTTTTTTTATGTTTCAATACATATAGGTATAATAACTATGTTAGGTTAGGATAAACAAGTCTGCGCTTGAACAGTAATATTCAGGCTTTTCAGGTTCATTCAACTCGCTTGGTTGCCCGTTTTTATTTCATTATCTTCGGTTTGAGGTTGATTTTCACCAATCTCTTCATACACAAATCAGAATCATAGATTTTCACCGTTTTGTAACCAAAAACTATCTGCTCTCAGTATTACCCCTCTCGAAGAATGCAAAACTCTCTACTCGTAATTGGAACTGTATAAGGCAGGTCATTGTTGACAATTAGAGGCATTGAGGGGGGACCTTTCCCAGAATGCTTTCACTGTCAGTCTGTCAGTGGCCTACTACACTGAAAGTTGGCTATCTAGCCTTCCTCTTTAGAAAGATTTGTAGAGGAGGAAGCTCTAAATGGATTTCTATGGTGTGTTGCTGGTGGCAACTGAGGTACCCAGACATACCTGCCTCTGTACGCCAGATAATTTTGCCTCTAGTCGTTTGCCACCAGGCAATTACTCAGTTCGTGATCACTGGTCTGAACCTCATAGCAAAAATCCAGTTTGTTTTGAGCCTAACCCCAAAATTTTCCAGAAATCCTTCGACATATCCAAAGAGAGAATCTGCCTTTGTCCTAAACGTTCTCCAATGGAGATTTCCATGTGGATTTATTGTTGAGAGTAATACCTAGATATTTCATCCTTGCTGAAAATGGAATGGCATCATTATTGAAAAAAATAGAGTTAAATGATCCAGATTTCACTTTTATGTACCAACTATATCACTTCTATGCCCTCTAGCACCAACTATGAACATGCTAAGGCTTTGAGATCAATATCATGCATCAAAGACATCAGAAAAACTACTTATCAGGTGAATTAAGGACACAGCACTGGCTATCAGACCATTGGCATCGATACCAGTATGCTTACATATTGGGAAGGTATCGAGGAGAAGAGGAGTCAATGACACAAGCTGCATGTGTATAGACTACATGCTTGGAGGAAGATTCGTATACTCAACTATCATGGAAATGACAGTAATGGCAAGGGAAGTGAGGGGTTGTACTCAGGGGGGGTTAGGGGTTCATGAACCCCTGTAATGGATGAATTACTGGTTCTTTTGTTGGGACATGCAGACGACCAAGTCATTCTAGTCCAAGGCAAATGTAATGATATATTGGAGAGACGCATGCAGCATACTCTGAATGAAACGATGAAGAAGGGCAGAAATCAAGCATAGTAGTATTGGCCAAGATAAACAGAAGGCCTAGGACCTCTGAAACTTCGAGGTGAAGACAAATGTGGCTCTGATGCTGGCCGGAGACTTGAGAGAAAAGAGCAAGTCAGACGGCTCCCAAATTATAGACAAGAAAATTAACATCCTCCGGCGTTCTTATAACAACAAGCTACCCTTTCCGACGTTGTCCTTGCCAGGAAGACATGGACATCTGCATGAGCTGCAGATCTACTTCTCTCCAGTCGAGGCATCAGGCAGACTATCCATCAGGAGTGACCAAACAAGAGGGAATAGTACCACACCCTGGGGGCAGATCCTGGCAACCCTGAATCTAATGGCCTCATCTTGCTGTTTCAACTTCGAGCATGGCATAGATCGTCATGTTGCGGTGCTGTGCCAAAGCACAGATCCAGTTATGGTTATGGAGACGCATGCAGCATACTCTGAATGGAACGATGAAGAAGGGCAGAAATCAACCATAGTAGTATTGGCCAAGATAAACAGAAGGCCTAGGACCTCTGAAACTTCGAGGTGAAGACGAATGTGGCTCAGATGCTGGCCGGAGACTTGAGAGAAAAGAGCAAGTCAGACGGCTCCCAAATTATAGACAAGAAAATTAACATCCTCCGGCGTTCTTATAACAACAAGCTACCCTTTCCGACGTTTTCCTTGCCAGGAAGACATGGACATCTGCATGAGCTGCAGATCTACTTCTCTCCAGTCGAGGCATCAGACAGACTATCCATCAGGACTGACCAAACAAGAGGGAATAGTACCACACCCTGAGGGCAGATCCTGGCGACCCTGAATCTAATGGCCTCATCTTGCTGTTTCAACTTCAAGCATGGCATAGATCGTCATGTTGCGGTGCTGTGCCAAAGCGCAGAACCAGTTATGGTTGATATTGAGACTTTTTCAGCCAAGGCTGATCTTCTGGATTCAGGTATGATACTTTGTCGAATGCTTCTTCGATTCCAAGAAATACAGCCACTGCAATCACTTCATTGTTGAGGGATCCGATGATTTTATCAAATCGGTTTATGTAGGTGATATGCATATAAAGCATATCTTCTCAACTTCTTCAATAGGTCGTACCACTTGGGTGCGGTTCTTTGTGGTTTATTTATAGCAAACCAATTGTGTGGTATACACATAGGTTTCAAAACGAAAGTAGTTGTGGAAACAAACTCCAGCATGTATGGAGCTCCACCCCTAAGTATACCTTGAAGCTGCTGGATTTCATCCAGAAAAAAGCCATACGCCTGATTGGAGACACGAACATCATTTGAAACTTGATAGTCTGGAACATCGAAGAAAGGTTGGAGATTTGTCTCTCTTTTATAAATACTTTCACAGGAGGTGTTCAAGTGACATTTGATTCCACCAAGAGCGGTAAATGTCAGAAATACGTGACAGACTGTGGCTGCTCATCGTTTTGAGGTTCAACTCAGTACACTACGTACTTCACTGCTTAAGAACTCTGTCATTTGAAGAACGTTTTTCCAAATGAATTTAATCTCCAGCGATTCCAATCGAACGTGAGTCGCTACTTTCACACAGGCACGGTTTTAGAGCACTTTAAGGATTTTCCTGTAATGCTTGTGTCCTGTTTAAAAAAAGATCTGAAAAAAATCACACTCTCATTAGCTCGAGTTTATTTTTTCAGTTCACCTGTGACTTTGTAAATCATTTACGCATCAGGTTCAGATCAGTGAACTGAAGTTCTCGCAGACTAGAAGCAGACAAAATAAATTAAAACTTCGTGTTCACATTCAGATGCGATCAGAACGAGTATAAATAGATACGTGCCTACTCTCAGTATGCAGATATTGCGGAGTTGATAAATGAAAACACGTTCTGGCAGATAGGCCTGTTGATTTTGTAACTTTCGAGAACTTTATATCAACATGGATAATTAGTTTTCCAAGTCATTTTCCATGAACTACGCTGGAATGTTGGTAGTGGAATAATGATTACGTTTTCGTTAATTATATTTGGGTTTGAGATTTTCATAAACATAATCTACTAGTAAATCTAAATTAATACTATAAACAGAAGTGATTTCATGAGCATTCGTTTGACGGCCGGCAAAACTGCTTCAATCAACTCCTGGTATAGTCAAAGTAAAAGATTTTGTGCACACTCAAAGTTGGCGGCACTCACAAAAAACCATAACATAGAAATGAACCGGTTCAGGAACTGATCGCGATTAGACTGTTGAAATTCGATATTGGTGCAGTTATGATTACTTAAATCTTTGGTTATCTGTTTAAAATGTGGCGTTCTTGGACAAGTACTAATAGTAATAACGAGTGTGATAACAAGGCAGACTTTTTCCAATGTAATATAGTCAATAGTCGAAAACAAACCTCGTGAACGCAAGACGCAATGTGATACAGGATTACCAAAACCTTCAGATGTTCATCTAATAAAATCATTGAAGAGAACAATATACGACTGTATGTAATGAGAGTCCTACAACTGAAATCATAAGGAAGAAATTGAATACTTCCGGCCAGAATGTACGGAAGCACAGAAGGGCCACATATTTTTATTATTTGTTTTTCGAAAATTACGACTTCAAACTCAAAATTTCGACTTTTATCTCGAAACTTCGACTTTAATCTCGAAATTTCGACTTTAAAGTCGACATTTATTAATTTATTCATTAAAACAAAAGTTGTAGAAAATTTAATTCTCTACAATATTGATGATGAATACAATTAGCATAAAACTCATTGGAAACGAGATATTGGCAAAAAACTTGCAAAAAGTCGAATTTTTTGACTTTTAACCCCCAATTTTTGAAGTTGCGGCCCTCGAATCATATTTGGATTTTGAGAATACTTTTATGATACCAGAATAGAAAAGTTTAAAATCGACTTTAAAGTCAAAATTTCGAGATTAAAGTCGAAATTTCGAGTTTGAAGTCGTAATTTCGAAATTATGAGATTAAAGTCGAAATTTCGAGATAAAAGTCGAAATTTCGAGATACAAGTCGAAATTTTGAGTTTAAAGTCGAAATTTTGAGTTTAAAGTCGAAATTTCGAAATTACGAGATTAAAGTCGAAATTTTGAGACAAAAGTCGAAATTTTGAGAATAAAGTCGTAATTTCCAAGAAACAAACAATAAAAATATGTGGCCCTTCTGCGCTTCCGTGAGAACGTGAGCTGCTGTGACAAAACTCTTCAGAATTAGATGAAGAAACTAGAATTCAGATTTAAAGTAATAAACAAACGTCAAGCAGTTATGGAAAGCAGAATAAATACTTAGAGAAAATAATTGAATATAGACAAGAACAACGGCAAATTTTCTGTTTGGACGAAACTTGATATGACACTCACGACACATTTAGAAAAGGTGACCTGATGGTTCGAGAATGTGTACGCCTAACATGCCTGCAAACAAATTTTGTGGAAAAAAAATTCGAGGACTGCAATATCTGCATAATAACATAGAAGCTAATATTTTCGAGGAATGGTTTGAAAAGACATTGATCCCAAATTTGGATGCGAACTCACTTATACGAAGGTTTAGGTGTAGGTAGGTTGCACTATATCGTTAACTTGAACTATACTGGTAGGAGGATTTCAATATTATGAGATTTCGATAAGTCCAGATCTTTTTTTATTCTCTCAACACTCAACTCTAGATTTTCTACCACTACAAGACCACTAATAACTCAGTGGTTGTTGCGTATTAGCAACCACTTCAATAGATTGTGTCGAGAGAACAGTGGACTGTATATTTAAATCGTAAATTCGATCCTGAGAATGAAATAAATTTGTTCAGACTTACAGTTCTTGAAATCGTTTGAAAATTCGGGGACCCCCAGTAACAGAATTATACCTGCAATCAATGATTATTGGCACAAACTTGATTTTTCGAAGTGTGTACAAACTAACATGCGGATTATGCCTAAAAGAGTATGAAGCAAGAACTAGAATATTGAAATATGCAGGTAGGTTCTTTGTATAACCTAAATAAGCATCAAGAAAGGAAATCAGGAATATCCACCCCCAAGGGGGAAAACTAGGTAGTTAAAGATTGCATTGAATTTTGTTACTATTGAAGTTGGAAACCTGAAGCTTTGGGTTAATAAAAAAATATTCTGGTCTGTCACGAAACTTAATGTGACAAACTGAATTCTACGTGGGCGAAGCCACGGGGAACAACCATGGTAATCATTTATGCCATTGACCTTGACTCATTTGCAGTGTTCCCAGCTGACTCACCCACAAACCCCAAAAACATTTCCCAAGATTAACAACTGTATCAATTTCCAAACGAGACCTTTCGTTGAATTGTTGCGATTCAGATAAAACCACTTTTCTTAGGAACTTGGAGGCATTTTATTACATCATTCTTTTGAGTTATATTCATCCCCTTGGCGAAAGATAGACGATCTTGGCATGGGTTCCAGTAATATATGTGTTCGCAAATAGTTTATTTGCAGAGTTTCATTCCGTCTGATTGATCGAGTTTTGGGAACTTGTCTAACTGCTGATGCTGGAACAAATCAATAGTATCATCTCATCTTGAATAGGGTAAGTTTCCAATTTGTTCGATTTGGTAGAATCCTCGAACATACGGTGTACTTCAAGTTTGATTGTGAGGGAGACAAATTTTGATCTGGAAACGACTGCAAAATGTTCAAGTCACTGAGTGGGGAAATCTCTCCCAAATGCTCATCAAATGGGGCATAAAAAGGGCTTCAAATCCCAATCCATTGCTGCCAGAGATCCGCGAGTTAACCTAACTTTTTTTAAGGACAGAAAACAAGCACTACAGGAAAATCCTTAAGGTGCTATATTTATTGGGACTTCTGAAGTTATCCGACTGTCAAGAGTCAAGACTCTTGACAGAAGTGGAACAGAAGTGATGCCAAACTAGCAGTGACATTTCGATCAATGAATTAAAAAAACAATTGAACAACGACAAAAGGAAATATTTCGAAATGAAAATTGGAAACATTCCCTTCCCCAACATTCCTACGCAATAGGATAAAGCAAAGGTCTATCGGAATACGACTATTTTCCCGACTAAACCACGACGGATATCGTGCAAGTTTCCACAAAGAGTTAGTTCTTGCAGATGCAAGCTCCGCTTGGAGCTTTGCTTATGAGATGAGTCTGTTGATAGTTAAAAGATTTTCAGTCGTTAAAATGACTTTAATTTCTCCAATACATAAATCATAAATTATTAAGTCTTCAATCACATACGAGTATATTCAATTAGGAGATGTGCAGTTCTGTTAGGACGCAAAACTATAATAATATGTATTCTTGCCACTCTGTTCTATCCTGCTAAACCGTATTTTTTTCATAACTATGCCACAATGTATTTTCATTGGAAATTTTCTCGCTTCCAGGCTTGAATCTCCAGCACAAACAAACTTCAGAAATATATTTTTTCTGAGCTGTAAAAAATCTCCATCACTTTCACTTACTGATATCGTTTATATTCCATATTATGAAAGTAACTAAGTTGATGATTCATAGTTAATTATTGAGAAAATTGATTTTATGGTACATTCAAAACAGCATTTACTAAAATAGAATGGCTGGATATTCCACTTCACGCAGCCATACTGAAACTTTCCTGGGATCTTAATAAATAACTGGAAATTTATTTTGTTATGTCGTGGGTATCTGAAAACGAATTTTTGTTCAGTTACTAAATGATTTTCTTTCATATACAGAGTAGATCACAGTTATCTTAAAAGAGTTTTTCAAATATTATATACAAATTATAGTGAAAAAGAGCATAGCATTTGTATGAAAACTTTTAGTCCAGTCAATACTTCCAATAAGATGCCAAGTTTTCGATAGCCATAATTTCATAAATGAACTGAATATAGTACAGATGCAAAAAGCTTCCTCCTTCTCAACTTTTGATCATGACCAGAATATCAACGTTGGACAAAATGTATGTGAAAAGGTATAATGTTTAATGTATAAGTTTGAAAATGACCTTATAGGACGAAACAGCACTAATTTTTAGTTACAAATAAATCTCTTACTGAGAAATGCTTAATCTGCAACATAAATGTTTATATCCTTCTTGGTTGACTAAGAGCCGTACAAAAATCAAAGTCTAGGGGGGCATATATCACACGAACCCTCCAATTTTTACGCCATATCAATATAAATAACCTTATTGTGAAAAAACTAATTTTATGAAAGCCTCACCTGGGTATTTCGGGGTAACTTTTCCAAAAATGATTTTTTTCCTTTTTTGCTGTCACGTTTTTGTACGGCGTTGGGTTAGGATAATTCTCAGTCATAATTAGTATCTGAATTAATTGACGTCATGTAAGAAGTTTTTGCATATTATCTACACCGACAATTTCAGTGAGAAAAGTTTTATTACGATTTAATAATCAGCGTCTGTACTGACGTCAGAAAAAAATGCACTCCTATTTTCACTGGACTAACACAATGAACAAAACGATGGAATAATATATTTCAACTTGTTAGGTAACAAACGCTGTCAGTCGAGAAGTTTACGCTGGACATGAAGCTGTAAGTAATCTAGACAAGATAAATATAAGTCAATCACATTGATAATTGATTGTTTGACAGTCATTTCCAGTCGATATAAGTGAGAAATCAAAGCGTTATTGTTATACGATAATTTCACATGAAAGTTTGATTTGAAAGGGGAATATTTTTAGAAGAGATTAATTTTGGGGGAAGAAAAATTTTGGCTTTCTACTTCTTCATCATCGTACAAAAAATGTAGGAATCTTCCAGAGAAAGGAAAAAAAGAAAATTGATTTCAAAATATACACATTTTTGTACGCAGTTCATTTTTGAAATGATTTTTTTTCTTTGAATTTTGGAATATACTAATGAAAAATGAATCAATTAAAGGTATTCAAGAGGTACAACCTTTATTATTTTGAATAAAATTCCAATTATGGGAGCTATTTTTTGTCTTATTGTTTCAATGTGTTTTCTCCATGATACATTTTCATCTAGAATAAGACCAAGTAATTTAGCACTAGGAGAGTAATAATTATTTTCATTATTGAATTTAATTGGATCTTTTGAATCAATTGATATAGAAATTTCGTGGCAAACTTGACCAAAAGTGAGAAAGGCGCATACTTCCGTTATTTTTCGTGTTAGGATGAAATTCATAAGAATATTTTGAGTCCAGAAGCCACTTGGCAAAGTATCAAGGTAGAAATACACTGGGTGCCTCGTTTTTGTCGGCACTTGAGTTTTATCACGCTGTATATTTCTCATGAATGAAGATTTATTCCTTTTATTCTTATAAAAATACGTGCAATAACTCACCGTTTTGAATCCCCTGTACATGATCCGAATTTCCTGCCTGGTGAACTTGGTCAATCTGCAAAGATCCTCCAAGGCCACGGGTATAGGCTTCGGTACCCTGGACGGTTCAATCTCGAACATAACCTCCTCCACTGGGCTGTCTGAAGGAGTGCCCATATTGCCAAACGTCCTGTATTTTATTCCTACAATAATTTGTTCGTTATTTTCGACGTGATTACAGTTTCCAAATTGTTTCTGTTGAAGTTCACTAAAAATATTATCAGCTACCTATACTATATACTATATCCTATACTATATACTATAACAATTTTCAATTGAAGGTAACTCATATACAAATTGAACTGAGAGCTAACGGCAACAATGTTAAATGTTAGAACTAAATTCTTACCGGGGTCATTTTCATTGTCTGTGCATCGCTATTGTGAATAATTGAAAAGTAAGATGATTCCGTAAAATTTGCCCCCCGTAATAAGATAGCTTCTGCATATCGATAGGATGTACGAGCGAATAGGTGAACCAGTTCGTTAAATACTTTGAAACCTCGGTAAACTGATCAAAACTTCGCAGGTCTATTATATTTGCGTCCTTAAAATGCCATAACTAGTCATTCGGTTTCTTCATTATCAAGCGTCCTCATCTGCATAGGCGTAGTGTGTTCTGTTTCTTGTGAAGGTGACTTTGTTTTGTATTTATTAAATATATTTTATTATATTTATTAAATAGACTGTTATATTTATCAACTTTAAAATATTAAGATAGAGTTGGCCGATACTTGTTCTTCAAAATACATTATCATAGATTTTCATCACATTCACACTTTATTGTGGGATTATTAGTTGACCTAGTAATTAAACTCAGGTATAAATGTTCGTTAAACTCAGGTATAACTGTCATTAATAAGTTTCTAGAATATTATTAGTTTCTAGGTAGATAGTAATATTTCAATGTATGTAGAATTCAGTTTGTTAGTGAACACGCTTGAAAAAGCTACTGTGCAGCGAAACACGTGTTGCGGATTTGTTAATCTGTTCTAGTGAAAATCTCACAATAAAGTGTTTTTCAAAATACATCTACTTTAAAATAGTTTTTGCGTAAACAACTGACAAATAGCTGAAAAATATCATTGATTTTTTTTACAGTATTAAGATGGATGCCGTAGCAGATCCAAGTAATGTACAAAGAAAGTGGAAGTTTATGTCATTAGAAGAAAAACAGATTGTCTGTAGAGTGTACGAAAATTTTAAAAATACACTCCGTACAGTGGAAGCTATAGCCCAGTGTTCATTTTTAACGGGAATATCCGTGTCGACAATTGAACGCATTGTAGGTACGTGAAAAAAAGGTGACTGGGATTGTGCAAGCTCCAAAACTACATTGTCGAGGTAGAAAAAAAAATTAATTGCACGAGTACCAGAAAAAATGTGTACGCTATACCATTCATTCTCTCTTTTTGAGAATAAAGCACCAACCCTCGAATCCATTAGAACAAAGGTAATGGATAATGATCTCATTCCAAAATGAGCAAAGAGAAGTTAAGGAAAATAATGAAGAAAGATTTAAAATTTATATATGCCAAATGATCCCGTAAATCTGTCTTAATAGAAAGAGAAGATATAGTCTCATGGCGACGGAGATATCTTCGCTCTATTAGAGAAATGCGTTCTGTTCTCAAAAAGATTTATTATCTGGACGAAACGTAGGTGAATGCGTCATACAGTATCTAAGATCTGGCAAAATACTACTGTAACTAGTTATCGTCGAGCATTTGTGGACGGTTTATCAACAGGGTTACGTGGACCAACGGGTAAAGAGCAAAGACTAATTGTCGCCCATATAGGTAGCGAGAGTGGCTTTTTAGACGATAGTGCAATAATTTTTTCATCCAAAAAACGGGGGATTATCACGAAGACATAGACGCCCAACGCTTTGAAGGATGGTTTGAATCCCTTCTTTCACGAGTCGAGTCCAATTCAGTAATAGTAATGAATAACGCCGATTAGTAGAACAGCTGCCAGCTATGATCACTAGAAAAGCAGACATGCAGAGTTGGTAAGGACAAAAAGGAATACCATTTTCCGAGGACAAGGTTAAGGCCGAACTTATGAGTGTCATTAAACAGCATCGTGATAGATATCACCAGCATGTGGTGGATACAATAGCTTGTGTTGAAGGCATCACCATTTTGAGACTTCCTCCTTACCATTGCGAATTAAACCCGATATAATTAATCTGGGCTCAAATTAAGGGTTACGTAGCTCGTGAAAACGTGACATATACAATTTCTGATGTCCAACGTTTATTAGAACTCGCAATGGAACGCATACGGAAAGAAGATTGGGCTAATGCTGTAGCCCATGTGATAAAGGAAGAAGAGAAAATGTGGAAATTGAACGGGATGGTAGACACTGTTTTCGACCAAATAATAATAGATTTAAGTTTGATTGGGGATTCCTCTTCGGACGAGTCAATGGATTCTGATACTTCATGAGCATAACAAAGGTAATTATTTCTTTGCTTTGTAGTTCTCTTTTTATATAAAAGGAACATAATAATTATTTTGTAAATTTTTCTGGTTTTTTGAAGTACTGTATTAGGCATAATAAGAAAATGTAATCAGTTTTCCCAATGACACCAGGTAGCGCCACCTACTATAACAATTTTTACGTAATTACCGATGTGTTTAAATGTATAAAAATATTATTTTGGTACACCTCTGCAGAGTTGGTAGGAGGATTATCCGTTGGTCACTTCAAATGCGACGTTGCTATCGAATCACCTTCAATTGAAAATTGTTATAGTATATTTATCAATTTATTGATACTTTTCGTTATAATTTGTACAAACACGTTCCTTTGGAACTTTTGGTTCTTGAATACAGATAAATTAGGTTATTTTTCTCTTATTCATCATACCTGTAAAAGTATACAGAGTGTTTCAAATTCATTCCTCACCATCGGGATCTCGGAAACTATGAGAGATGCGCAGATGGTTAAATTGGGGCGCATTTCTCAATAATATTACCGTGTTAGGAATCACACGTTAAAAGGTAAGACCTCGTTAGTCCTTAGCTCGCACAAGTTTCTCAACTTCTGAGAGTTGTCGTTCGTACGGGGGCGACAGCTGATTAACGTAAAATCAGATTTCAAACAGATTTATTTTCAAATTCTTCAGAAAAAATAAAAACCGAAATTTCTGTTTTTTCCAGATATCTCCGGATACACTCGGAATTTCAAAACTTTCCCAACGACATATTGTTAGTCAAGTAAATGCGCAAAATTGTCCCGATTCAACCATCTTCGTATCTCTCATAGTTTCCCGGATCCCAGAGGTGATAATCGAATTTTAAACACCCTGTATAGGGCGTTCCAACGAAAACTTAACTCCCCTGTAAGTCAGAAATGGAAGTGTAATGAAAAATTTCAAAGAACACGTCAATTTTTATTTCTGAAGGGACTATATCTGATATAGAAATTATACTCGAAACTTCACCCCCCTGCGGTGAGAAACTACCACCCCTATTTTTTCAATGGCGTGGGGGAAAGTCGAGTGATACATCTTTTGAAAGGTCTTTTGTCCCTTTATTACTTCTGTAAATTTTTTCGAAATTGGTTCATTCGTTATTGAGAAATTAAATGCTGAACGTTATATTTAAGAAAAAACAGAAAATTCGTGGAAGTTTGTGGAAATCAATTCGTCAGGTGTAGTTTTTGGAATAAAGTAATGTCGATGGCAACAGAATCAACGGATAAAGTGTTCAAAATAACCTCCATTTAGTTCTATACAATAATACAGTCCACTTTCGAAAGCGTTCCTTACAGACAGAAATGGCGGAGTTGGAGGTGCAGTTTTAGGACATGTACAAATAGATAGTAGTGTATTTCGGATTCTGAAAGCCGACAAATTCCATCCTTTCAAAATTGAGCTAGTTCAGGAATTAAACGAAGAAGATCCTGATCGTCGACTTCAGTTTTGTGAGGAGTTCAGCAAGACATTGACCAATAACCCAAACCTACTATACAATACATGTTTTTCAGACTTAAGTTCTTTCATGTTGAATGGTGAAGTGAATAAACATGATTGTCATTAGTGGAGGGATGTGAATCCTCATCTGGTGATGGAAACACATTCACAAACTTCTGTGTCGGGTCGTCATATCGTCTTGCCGTGTCTTGTCGTGTCATCGTGTCTTATCTTGTCGTCGTGTCGTGTCCTCTGTAGATTTCAATAGAGTGGGGGCCACATACTGAATTTGGATTTGTCTGGGAGAATCCCTTGTTCAACTAACAAATTTATTAGATATGTCACGGGAAAACTCAGTACTACATTTCCTAAAAAGATTATTAGATATCCCATCAAGCCCACATGAGTTATATTACCTCAAATTCGTAAAAGGGGGAATGAAAATAGTGAACTTGAACAAGTAGGTATCATTATTTGCGCAAATTCAAGATCAAACCCGACCTTAACTGGAAAAGTGGCATGTTTACTGAAATTCACTTCTCAATCACTAACAACGTAATGCTTTCAATAACGGAAACAATTTACTCGTCAACAACTCCAAAAAAATAACCTCAAAGTACTCACAGTGACTTCCAATCAAAATATTCGCCTGTTTCGCGTCTTTAGAGAGCCGCCGTCCTCATTCACGCTGGCCTGCTAGATACGGGATTCAACTACGGACTGATCTATCATCTGTTGAGATGCAGTAGTGAATTGTTACGCCTCATCTTTCTCTATTAATAGATCATGCAGAATGCAGGTTCACAGCTGGGGGAAATTTGACGTCTAGCAGCGAAGCGTTCGTTATCTGTGCCACATGGGGATGAAGGAGACGCTGTTGATACCTGCAAAGAACAATGATCAGTGAAAGGGAAATTGAATTGATATCTATTCATCATCAAGTTCAATCTGAAGTTATGTGCCTTCGTCAAAGGTAATAGTAATCTAAAGGGTCTTTCGTATGACTTATCCAAAGCTTTTGACTGTGTCAATCACAGCATATTGCTTCGGAAACTCACAAGGTATGGTTTTAGGGACAACACTCATATTTGGATTAGTTCATACCTTTCTGATAGATAACAATTTGTAAGAACGTCATCTAACTCAGACGTTGGAGAAATTGTGGAGTACCTCAAGGCTGTGTATTAGGTCCTATACTGTTCTGTTATATATAAATGATTTAACCAACATATAGGAAGAACAAAACCGCCATAAATGTTCCGTTATACAATAGCTTCCTCGTGGGTTTTTATAGAGAGTCAAAATCGTAACACGTCTTTTACTATACAAATTTCATCTGAGTTTAGTTGAGAACTAATCTAAAATTCAAACTCACTGACTAGACATGTAATAAGCTAGTTACCGATCCAACGTTAGAAAATAGATTCAACAGGAGGATATCATTCAATTGTATTTGATCATTCAGTAACTTTTCAGAATTCTCAAACCTAGTGGTTTCCAAATATTCCAAAAGATTGAGTTTCAAACCACCTTCGAAATGTCATACTTGCTCCTTCGTCAAAAGATGGTTTGCAAATATGAAATTGGTTTCATATTCAAAAAACTACCGCGGTGTTCTCTCATTCTTTGGGAAAGATTTCTGCCCCCCGTTTGGCCGATATAAAGTTACAGTCAAGAACCACAAATCAACCCATATGCTCCTGATCTATCGGACACTGAAGTTTTGTCATTATAGCCTCATCACGCAGGTAGCTATAGCTGCCTACGTGGTGATGTTAGATGATGCCTGGGAATGCTAGGTCTTCTAATTGAAGCCACAAATGTGCGGTTAGCTCCTGTTCGTGACACCGTACATATGTGAAGTTTCTCATTTTTGGTATCCAGTTGTTGTCCATCTTTGCAATTGGCTGCACCGCGCTGATGAGGCCAATAGCCAGAAACACGTGCCGGCGGTTTGCCTCCATTTTTTGAGTGTTCTGTCCACAAATTTTCCCCTTTTTGATTCGTGTCATACACACTCAATAACATCTTTATTTCTGTACTTATATCCTGGACCCGGAAGTCACGCAGGTAGCTATAGCTGCCTACGTGGTGATGTTAGATGATGCCTGGGAATGCTAGGTCTTCTAATTGAAATCAAAAATGTGCGGTTAGCTCCTGTTAGTAACACCGTACATATGTGAAGTTTTTCATTTTTGGTAACCAGTTGTTGTCCATCTTTGCAATTGGCTGCACCACGTTGATGAGGCCAATAGCCAAAAACACACAAAAACACATTTCTCTAGTCGCAAAGATTATCCACTTCAACTAACATGGGGTTTTTCGAAGAGGTCGAACACAACTACGGTTTCCAGATCAGCAGAGCAATGAAGGAATGGAGTAATACAAGCAAGAAACTAGCATCTTATCGAAACAGAAGAATTTTTCTCCTTCAATGCAGAAAAACCAATGTGGTACCTTCACATATAGAAGATAATACAAAAAATGTAAATTTATGTGGAGGTAATTTGTCAAACCCAAAGTAATCTCCTATATATGTTCAACTTTCTTCGTCAATTTATATGTTCAACTTGTTTTTGGATCATTTTTACTGCCCTAAAGAAGCTTTCCATTAGCAGTGAAAGCTTGGCAAAGGAGAGCAGAGTTTTGATTTTTGGTTATGGTTATTTGATTCTTATATAAGTTAGCTCCCTAATTATATTATCAACGGGGAGCTGTTGCACTGTATCGCTTACTTGAACTGTGAGTCTGGAATTCCCTGATTAATCACAGAATCTACATGGTTTATGTCTGAGAGCTCTAACCAGCTCAATTGTTTCAATTGGCGGAATATTGAGAAACAAGTTACGGACATCAAACGATATAAATTTAGAGTTATCAGGAAGAGTAATGTTTTTAATGTTATTCACTGATTATATGTATCATTTATACTAAATTTCGGTTTGAAATTGCTGTGAATTTCAATCAGTTGCATGAGCATTTTTTTAAATTTCCACAACGAGCATTTCAGAAATTTCCACCGACTTTCGAAACGACAGTTTCTTGAACTACTGAATAAAAAAAATACGTTAGAACAAAAGATGTCATCACAACTGATCTCTTCAAAAATATCAGTCTTGTACTAGAAGCGAAATCAGCACCGAAACAGCTACCCCGACCCCTCGACCCACTCCTACCACAGATCTTATCTCCCGACCATCCCAAGACTTATGTCATACGCACCTTCTGAACGCTGCGCCCGCCGCCTCCACTCTCGTCGAGGTGTTCCCTGAAGACCCGACGGCGGATCGATCGGCCGTCGCGACGCTAGCAGAAACTCACAGGGTAACTTTGATGGAAGAAGCCACCCGGAGCACGACTTCGCGGAGTGATCCCGGACTCGACCCGGAGCCTAAACTGGTCCGTGTGCTCGGCTGCAGACCGTGCTTGAGGCAGCGCGCGCAGCTGTACGCGCAAGCACGCTGGAGGCGCGAGGAAAAAACGTGTCACTCGCATGTGGCCACACGCATCGTAAATACCGAGCCGTCTGAAGTCATTTCACATTTTACATTCCAATAACTCTTTTAAATCGTGCCGCTATTTCACTTATTCACTGCTGCTTGTAGCTTTTCCGAACTAATACGCGTTCTGAATTAGAGATGAAACGGATATTCGGTTATCACCTGGTATGCGGCCTAAATATCGGATAACTAGTACCTATCTCTATCACTCACTACTTAGTACGTACCACACTGTATCCTGCATCAACAAAACTCAAATGCACCGCCCATGAACGAATAACGAATAAACCATCAACCCGAAACAATAAATGCCATACGTTGCAAGGGGGCCAAGCCTCCGAAATTTTCAAAAAAACACAAGCTTCGCGAGCCCGATCCAACCAGCGACATACGTCCCGATTTGTACTTTTAGTTGCAGAAATTACAGCGTTAGAGGAGGCTAGCCTCCAGTTGGTCTCCGTTAGAGTACGGCTGCGTTTGTAATTATTTGGACGGAATGCCGTGACGGACCGGGACTGAAAAATATTTCGGTAAATCGTTTTAGTGTTTCTTGATAATATTTGTTATTTGTGTATAAAACAGGCAGTATTGTATTATAGCAGTGCTTTTTGGAAATATTTTTAATGTATTTTTAAAGTGTTTCCTTTCAATTTCAAGGTGTTTTCAGGTTTTCACTTTTCGGTAAGTTTTTTTTCCATTTATTATGGATAAGTTGGACGATATTAAAAAATCTGACAATATAGCCGGTTGGTTACTGACAAATAATTTTAAGTCTTTATCTTATGATAATAAATTTTACATTATTAAAACTCTGGGAAGGTCTCAACCAAATTTGATTTCAATTAAAGCGTCAGATAATCGACAAAGCAGTCGAGGATTTAATATTAGTTGGTACGATTAATGCGCCTTCAAACGAGAAAAACTTTTTTATTAGCCCTGTGTTTTATTTTCCGTACAAATCGAATACCAAACGTGGTCTGAAATAGGATACTTCGATTTGAAAAATTTACCTCGTTCTACAGAAAGACATTTTAAATCTAAGGAGCATATATTTTCGTCTTGTAAATTAAAATTGTTTAGCAAACAAAATATAGAAACAGATTTAGATACAGCTCAAAAAGAGGCCATAATTTCTTTCAATAATCAGGTTAGAGAAAATCTGTCGAATTTCAAAAGACTTATCGATATTACGATTTATTTGGGTTCCCTAGAATTATCTTTTCGCGGACACGATGAAACTGAAGATTCGATTATTCGCGGCAATAACAAGGAACTTTTAATGTTATGGGGCAAATATGATTTCCAATTTGTCACTTTTTTAAACGGTAGCGTTCTTTCGGGCACCTCAAAAACCATCCAAAATGAGCTTATAGACAGTGTGGCATATATTATTAAGGAAAATATAAGCAAGGAGATTGAAAGTGTTTCTTTTTTCGCATGGGAAATTGATGAAACTACCGATATTACCTGTATATCACAACTTTCAATCGTTTTTAGATATGTCAAAGAGAAGCATAATTAAGTACTTGTGCTTATAAAATATTAGTAGCAATTTTGAGCAAAACTGTTATATTAGAAGAGAAAAGTATTATTATTTATTGACTGAGAAGAGTTCATTTAAATTAAATAACTTAAAGACAACCCTTTTTCCTTGCTTTTGTTTTTTTTAATGGTCAGTTTTATACGTATAATTTTCGGCAATACACAATTTTTGTTTGCATTTATGCAAATATTACGTATTTTGCTTTAAATAGGTGCGGTACCCCAAACAATTTTCGCGCCTCCGGCGGGCTTTTCTGTGTGTGCATATAGTCTTTATGTCTTCAGCCTCCCCTGTTCTCCAATGCACGAGCCGTCACTGCTATCCGGCCGAATACTGGAAAAAAAATTTTTAGGTAATTTGTTGCTTTGTTTAGTTAGTATCACCAGGAGTAGGGATGAACTATGATGTCTAATAGGCCTTCTTACAGATCACTGTCATTTTAATCGTCATATGCAGAGACTCGGACTGTCGGAAGACAGTGTGAGTCGCCTCTGTTTGGAAAATGATGAAACAGCAGAGCACATACTTTGTGTCTGTCCCGCTGGGACCGAATCAAGTTTTTAGAGTTCGGCAGAGCCGTACTCTTACCATCTGACCTGAAAGACCCCTCACAATACAAACTAATCGGCTTCGTTAAGAAGCTGGGTTTATTTGGTCGAGTGTGAGCCACAATAAACCCTCGCGGATTGCGGTGGAGGGTCGAATAGACCCACGAAAGCAAAAAATCCTGCAAGAAATAAAATCCACATTTCAAACACACATTCAAGAACGGCGGCACGCACGTAATAATTATTCTCCATGAGCATCTGTAGGTAGACTATTATTATTATTTATGGCTGCAAAAATATACAATTTTCTACCCGAATCGCATCAATTCCACCAATTTATTTAAAAAAGTCATTCAATCATTTCTACATACTACCAACAGACATTTATCGCGTAATCTACTCGAAAACTGACACTTTTAGTGGACTTGGAAAAACATTGAATATAGAAAGCAGATACCTGCTCTTTGATGGAAATCTCTACTTTTCTCATACACGTTAATAGTGGAAAAATAACTTTCATTTTTATTTCAACATTCGCACATAGACTTATGAAGTATTCAAATATTTCACATTCTTGTTCATTTTGACCGTTTCGAGGATTAGAGAGAACAAAATTCCAGTTATGAAGACGTTGTTGAAAGGAACGTGCAGTACCAAACATTTCTTCAGATACATCTTTAGAGCGTTCAATTCCAATTCAACTTTCGTCTCAATAACGCCTGTCAATTAATTTATTATTCTTTTGTCTTGACTTGTCTTATTTTGCTTTGTCTTGTCTTGCCATGCTTTGTTGTGTCGTGTCTTGTTTTATCTTGGTCTGTCTTGGCATGTTGTGTCTTTTCGTGTCGTATCTTATCGTATCGTCTTGTCTTGTCGTCTAGTCTTGGCATCTTGTACTGTCGTCGTTACTTGTCTTGTCGTGCCGTTCCGTCTCATTTTGTCTTGCCGTGATGTGACGTGTCGTGTCGTCTAGTCTTATCTTGTCGTCGTGCCGTTTTGTGTCGTGTCATCTTGTCTTGTCATCTATCGTCGTGTATTGTCGTCATGCCGTGTCGTGTCATCATGTCTTGTCTTGTCATGACGTGTCATTCCGTATTGTGTCGTATCGTCATGTCCAGTCGTCGTGTTGTGTCGTCTTGTGTCGTGTCGTCTTGTTGTATCTTGTCATCTTCTCGTCTTGTTCTCTTGTGTCGTATGGTCTTGTCTTGTCGTCGAGTCGTCATGTCGTATCGAGTCGTGTCATGTAGTATTGTATCGTGGCGTTTTGTCGTGTTGTGCCGAGTCGTCTTGTCTTGCTTTTTTGTCGTCTCATCTTGTCGTTATTTGTCGTGTCTTATTTTGTAGTTTCGTTTCATTTTGCCGAGTCGTGCCATGTCGTGTCGCCTTTTTTTTTCCCTTAGAGATGACTGTGACAATCAGAATGTCGTTGTCAAATAGCCCGGCCACTCGACTTCATATTTGTTGAATCACTATCAATCATTTGAAAATCGTATATTCAAAACACCGGTCCCCGAACAGGGTTACTGATTGTTTCTTATCATAGCTTGCTAGTGGAATTGTTCAAAGTGGTCATTCCTCTACGGCTCTATCTTTATTTCACTCATACATTTGAAAACTGTATATACAAACAAAAAATAGCTTCATATTTTTCAAAACTTTCCGGTTTACAATTACAAACTTCTAATACTATTAACATTGTTTCCAAACTTCACACTTCAGATGCGAAATACAAGCTCTGAACACCTCATTAAAAAACTCGCGTGTTAAGACTCTAACAAAAACATATTTTATAATTATAGTTCGCGTCGTTGGTATGAAAGAAGGGTTCGTTGTTATTTGTAGGGGATGATGGGGTAGTATATCAATGTGTGGGATCAGATTGGAAAAAGAAGTATGTTTAACTGACAAAGGCTGTATTGAGGTTTTCTGACGTCAATTTGAGTATTTCATATGAAAATATATTTCGTTTTCCAACGAATAACAAAACACAAAAACTTGAATGGCCTTATTCCTAGTTTTTAGTGAGGGATTGTTTCAGAATATTGAATATGACTTGTGATGCACTGTTTGGAACATTTAATGTCGTAATGAATATAACTGGAACATTACTATCCTAACACCAAACTGTTATTTTTAAAACCTCGACACGTGTTTCGATCACCAAGTGATCCTCTTCAAGAGGAAGTTTAATTTTGTTCAATTCATCATCCATAACATACAACTCTTTCACCAAACCCAAATATTATTGACAACAATGAAAACAATATTGCTCCACCTCAGGTCTTTTATAGTGCTTTATCCTTTATTGAGGAGATCACTCCCAAACTCTCATTTAACGAATTGCCGAATATTAATATAACCACCAAAGCAGTTCTTACATTTAGAACGATACACACCAGAATTAAAGATAAACCCCCCTTACTTCTCGAACGAATGTAATTTATAGTATTCCATGTCAATCGTGAAGCAAAAACTATGTTGGCCAAACTTCAAGATCTTTAAGCCCCAGAATAACCTGTCACAAAAGTGATTGTGGATACCATCAAGATGTCCGGTGATGGTTCATGATGTCCGGTTCAACCCGGACAAAAGTATATCAAATTACTGACTTACTCTTTTTGACGTGTATTCCCATTATTAACTTTGCCACGATTCAACGGACTATATGTATATTCCCTCGGTTTTACTGTTTATTCAAGCTTTTTAAAATGCCGATTTTCATTAATTCACAGTGAGTATTTCTAAATTTGACTTAATTTATAGCATAAAATAGTTGCGACACAGTCTATTAAAGAACTGTCGACCCAGCTCTGTACATGATCAGAAACTCCGTTCTCTTGAAACTTCGAGCTATTTTGCCTAATCGCCTTCTCTGCCGATATATTATAGTTGAAAATCCACATTCGGTCCATATCTTGATTTTACGGCTACCTTAAATTAACATGAAAGGTGCATGCCGTGATGCTATAAATCCACAATTCCACGTAAATCACTTCGGAATCCTCCTCGAGGATAAACCAAGGGCTTCCATTTGCCGCTCCTGACATTTACACCTGACCTAGACCTCAGCCCTAATCATGTCGTGCTATTTATAAGAGACTGCATTACCAATTAGTAGGGGAGATAGGTGCGAAACTACAAACACTATTGTATTCAGAAGCATGAAAGAAACAACTCAAACAGCTCTATAAGACGAGCGGTGTTTAATGTTTATCGTTTAACCCTTGCTAAGAATCTTCGGCTCGAACAGGATTTGACTTCAAAGAGTTGTTGGAAAAGAACGCTGTCTGGTTAACGAAAAACCATTTCAAAACTTTTTCAACATTAGATTACTGTATTCTAATTATTTATAGAATATTCTCTATTCCAATTGTAACTATTGCAACGTAAAGATGGCTTACTGACTATAATGATCTGAATTACAATCAGATTTGTAAATAAAATCTTTTGATGAATTTTTGTCATTGTGAAGGTGAGAGTAGAGTTGATAGATTTAATTAGTTATTTTCAACTTCCACCTATGTAAGGGCGTTTTTCGAATTTTTTTCAACTTTCTGGAAACAACACATTACAGTTTTTTGCCAGATTTGCATCAGGAACATGTCACATACACCCCGTCAAATTTTCCTGAAAGTACTATCTAGTAAATATATTATTTCACTCAACATAGACTAAGTTTTTAAATTTATTGCCTAGTTTAGTGACATTGTTCACGTTTAGGGATGATAGTTATATAGGTTAAATAGCTCGTATAGCTTAGGCCATATATTGGAAAAAGAAGACTTGAGTTTTGAATTAAGTGCGGTTAAATTTGAAAACCAAGGGTTATGTTATGTTATTTCCCAGGAAATTCAAAAACTCGTTTGATTTGTTAACTGGTTTGGAGCAAAAATACATCATTTCATAATGTCTCACAGTGTACATGGGACTTTCGTATCCGAAAAAATCAACAAAATACGTTGGAGGCCCGATGAATTCAACAACTCGCACTTTTTTCTCACTGGGAGCGTAGACAACGATTGCAATAACATAAAACTCTGGGATTTTCACGAAAACGATGAAGAGGATGATGTGTATCCTTTCCTGATATCCACCTTTCCTTATTGTGGAGATGTAACCGAAATGAAGGTAAGTATTCCAAGAAATTTTTCACACATTAAATTCTAGTGTGTTTGATTCTCAAACATTTTAATTTCACAGTTTCTGAATGCAGACTATTTTGTTACGTCGTCTTCAAGTGGATCAGCACATCTGATGAAAATTGTTCCTGCGTACACTGACAACATCGCTTTGAAAAGTGAAATTACTTGGAATAAAATACATCAGTTCAAAAATGGTGAAGCAAGTCCCTGCACTGCATTGGCTGTATACGAAAACGATATCGTGACTGTTGGTGAAGATGGGTGCATAAATCTACTGAACACAAAAGTACAAAAAGTACATGGTAAAATAGGTGAGAACTATATTACAAATACATACATGATAGCCGTAACATATGTTTAATTTGATGGAATTAGATTTTATATATCCAGAGGTGTTGCAGATGTTTTCCTGGTCGATTCGATATTCGTGTTACTTTTTTTTGTATCCGCAGAAACAATTTGTAACTTATTCCATATATTAACTCAGTGTTTTTTGTGTAGACGATGCTGATAGCTGTTCCATTCAGTGTGTGATATTCCTGAAACATAATGAGATTTTAACCAGTAATTTAAGAGGTCAGTTGAAAATTTGGGATTTGCGTAGTTCCGGTAATAACCCTAACAGCACTTTTATGATCAGTGGAGACCAGGTTACCCCTACATGTCTCACCTACCATCCAACTCAAAGGCATCTGATTATAACAGGAGACGACTTAGGTAAGTCCAACCAAAATAAAATCATTGATGTTAAATAAAAGACTTTTCAAAAAACTGAAAAAACCGGTCTATTTTTAATTCGAAGGTGTATATGTATCATAACCTCCTTTCCCGCCTCTTGGTAACCATCATCCATGTTACTATTCACTACATAACTTTCATGCAATGTATATTCTTGTCAGTTTTTCTTATTTTTTTATAAGTTATCCACAAAATCTTTAGTGAGAATCTCGACATGAATTCTAGAGATAATTTTATTGGACTAAAAAAGGCAAGCCATAGCAACGTGTTTCGGACTTTTGGCACATCATCAGTATGGTGCAGACAAGTGCAAGGTGGGGCAACACTTGGTTGTCAAAGAAGTGCGAAATCTCAAAACGTGTGTCTATGGTTTGCTTTTCTTAGAGTACAGAAGTTAATTCCTTCTCTATTATATTTTTCATACTCAAAGGAGCCCTCACAACTTGGGATCTTCGCCACAATACTTATCCAGTTAATGTCCTCAATGCTCATGAAGGAGCCATCAGCGAAATTCAGTTCGAGCCAGAAAATCCTGACCAGCTATATAGCTGTTCCAGTTCCGGAGAAATCTGGCAATGGGCTACCAAATCCGATGTCAGACAGCAGTTGGCAGATGGTACAGAGACGAACGTCTGGCTGGCCCCCGACAACGTCAAAAACAAGTTGGAAGTTTTTACTTTGATGCCAACTCTAGGAAAACCCATCAACTCTCTGGATTTGAATCGGAGAAGAGTCCTATGTGGGTGTGATAATGAGGCGATTTATTTGATCAACGGTGTTAATTTTTAAGCTACGATAATGAAGACTGTTAATACTTTTTTATGTAATAAAATTATTTTTCCTTGGGGATCAGATTTTTTTAATAAAAAAATCCATATACAAATTTTCTTATTTTTATATCTCCTAAAAACATTCGGTTTTCAGTGTTGATCTGGCAAACACTTTTTTTAATTGGATCACAAAATATACTTTCTTATTTTATTTACAGTTCTACATATAATTTATGTACCTTTCTGACAAAAAATGACTGAAAGTCCGCATTTTTTAATCTTTTCATAAATTTGACATAAAACAATCGCCTTTGATTTTGCGATTTGAACAAATACTGAATCTAATTTTCAAAATTCTCATAAATCTTGATAGCTCGAAAATCAAATCACAGATAATTGTGATCATCATCTTCAAAAATCATCAGTTTCAAATTTCCTTCACTTTTTACAGTAGTGTTGATATCTCCACCAGATGTCACAACTGGATAATAACCTCTCAATCAGAAAATGACACTCTGTGGTTAATTTGTTGACTTGTGATTTTTGACATTACTTTTGTTTTGTTTTAAGGGTTGTATAAATTCAGACCAAAAAGTTTACATTTCTGAAAAGTATTTTTTATTCATTTAAAGTTCCAATTTTCTAAAGTTTATAAGATTCTAACATTTTTAACAATCACCCGAACTCCAAAAAGTTTCAATTTCTCTAAGATAATTGAAAATTTTGTGGGTGTGGATTACTTCCTTTTGAAACTCTAAAAATAGAGTGATAATTGATGATGGAGGAAGCTGCTGCTAGTCTTCCTCATGGACCTCCTATGAACATTCTTCCGCCTACCCCTGCAGGATTGGAGAGTCTGTATTCTCTGTGTAGAAAAATATATCCAGATCAAGTTAATCCTCTGCAGGTGACAGCATTATTAAAATACTGGTAAGATATCTTTCTGACTCCCTAGTCAACACAAAGGGTAATACCCAATTCTATTTTATTCATCCATAAATGTAAAATTAAGAGGAACACAGATATACTGTTACTCACTACTGTTACGCAAAGAAACTCCTCATTAACTATAATTTCTCCTACTACAAATTTGGTAATAAGTGTGTTACACAAACAGTATGAAGTTGTCTGAGAGATATCTCAAGAATGTACCCTTCAAGACGTAACAGATATCTTGAGGAAGTTCCCTATGTCCAGAAAAATATCTGAAAGGCGTCTTGAAGATATCTTTTACTACAAATAATGATATATTTGAAATACTTTTTAATACATTAGCGGAACAAGTGTTTATTCATGTAATATTGTGAAACTTTTCTTGTAACTCTGTTATATGCCACAAAAACCAAATTTTTAGAAATATGCAATTATGTACACAGTCAAAATATACGAGTAGTCTGTCATCTGGTATAGTATATGCTCTGAGGTAGCTCATATGAATGTCAGAAAAGCTTTGTACTCCAAGAAAAAGATATAATTTAGTGTGATATTATTATGAACGTTGTATGACACTAATTCGGTATGATTTCAGGCTGGGAGGTCCTGATCCTTTGGATTACATTTCTATGTATGCCAATCCTGGAATACCACACGAGAATATTCCTCCTCATTGGCACTATATAAGGTACGTTCCAACAACTTTTGTCGAAGGTAGTTTAACAATAGAAGTACCAAATAAATTTCAATAGTAAAAGTGGCCTTACACTTTCAACTATACACTGTATGTTCAAATGGGAAAATGTATGGGAAAGTTCAAAACCTAGAAAGATACCACGTTGTAGCCCTCACGACTTCTGATTTTCCCATGCTGGCTCTTCTTATCTTGAACAGACAGTTTAATATATCTTTCGGAAAACGGTGGCATTTCTCAGTTTGAATATTTTCCATTTTTGGGCGGTATTTTCAACAATTATCTTTTCCAGCTTTGGCTTGTCAGATCTGCATGGAGATGGTAGAGTTCATGATATATCTGGACCAAAAGGGGTATCTGGGTTTGGTTTCGAGCTTAGTTTTAGGCTGAAAAGAGAACCAGGAGAAACGGCACCTCCAACATGGCCAGCTACGCTTATGCAGTCTTTGGCAAAATATGTGTTTCAGTCAGGTGAGGTAATAATGATAATAATAACTTTATTCGCCTTTTCGATCATTTACATGATATGAGACATGTCATAAATAAAAATATGAAAATTATATAAAACAATAATAACGGTCCACAGTATAACATAGATCAGACACTTGAAACAGGTACTTAACTATATACATATGTTTATATAAAAAATAAAACAAACACACATACACATACAACTATATATATATATATCTATGCTATAATATCCCTTATTAGTTAATAGCTCCTTTATTTTTTTTTTCAAATGGTATAATATGCAAATCTTTAATATCTTGAGGCAACATATTGAATAATATTATGCCATTATATGCAAGTGATTCCTTAAATGTCGATGTTTTATGTTTTGGGATAGTTAATAAATGTCTATTTCGTGTTGCATAGTTATGAACTATTGATTCATCTCTCAGATTGGGTACATTATTTTTCACATGGAGCAGAGCTTTATATATATATAGATACACGGTAACGTTAGCATCTTGTTCTTGCAGAAAGCAGGTCTACAGCTATCCCTGGGTGCAATATTAAAGATTGTTCTTATTATTCTTTTTTGAACAATAAAAACACGTTTTGCCCCCACAGAAGAACCCCACATTAATACATTTTGAGCCATATGTGAGTACGCCAATGAATAGTAAACAGTCCTGATACCATCTAAACTAAGCTCGTCTTTGATCTGTCGTATTGCAAATAACGCTTGATTCAATTTTTTGCAGACATGATCGATATGGGGCTCCCAAGACAAGGTTTTATCTATAAACATACCAAAGAGTTTGGCTGTTTCCGAGAGTTGAATGTTGTTGAGTTTCACTGTTTTCCTTAACGAGAAGCTTAAATGTACTCTTTCACTTCCGTTCAGTTTCAGTTGATTTCTATCACACCAAGAAATCATGTCATCCATGACTGAATTAATGTTGTTTTCTAGCTCCTCCTCAGTATTTCCGGAAACTGTTATGGTAGTGTCATCTGCCTTGTTTTATATACTTACCTTGTTTTATATACTTCGGAAGATCATTTATATAGATAGAGAAAATCATTGGGCCTAAAATGGACCCCTGTGGTACCCCAAGTATAATATCTCGAGTATCAGATACTGCATTATTCACAGTCACTACCATTTTCCTATCTTCCATAAAAGATTTTATCCATTCCAGAAGGAACCCTCTAATGCCAATGTTATATAACTTACTAACCATTACGTCACTATTTACTGAATCAAACGCCTTAGCAAAGTCAAATAATATTGAAACTACATCGATTTCATTGTAAATAAACTCGAATTTTCTAGCAATAGCAGTCTCAACTGATCTAGCTTTTCTAAAACCATGTTGAATCGTTTAGAATCTTGTATTTTTCGAGAAACGCAATAACTCTATTTGCTACTATTTTTTCAATAAGTTTTGATGATATACTCAGTAATAATATTTGGCGATAGTTATCTATATCTTCATGTGAACTTTTTTTATGAATAGGAATAACTTTGGCTGTTTTGAAGACACTCGGAAACACGCCTTTCATTATAGAGTGATTCATAAGATTCAATAGAATTTCAGATATAGATGGAATGACATATTTTAGACCTTTTATTGTTACATTGTCTAGGCCACTCGATTCTTTATTTTTTAGTCCGGTCATTGTTGAAACTAGTTCAGGTTCTAGCACTTCTTCAAAAAACATTGAGTTTTCATTAAATTCCGATTTATAAATTGTTAATTTTGCATATTCACTTATTTCATTTTTCAATCTATATAAAAAATGAATTTTTGTGGCTATTTTCTTCTGAATATAACTACAGTGCGCATCAAGGTTTAATTCTTGATCTAATAGTACTCCCAAATATTTAAAATTTGTTACCCTTTCAATATAAAGATTCAATGACGGCTGTTCATCTTGCATCTTGAGTATCTCAATGTTGACCGTCTCGAATGCCCTTTTAAAATACTTTCGCGAATACTTTCGCGGTTCACAGACATAAATGAAAGAAACACTTAGTTGAAAATATATGTATCCGATCGAGATTTGTACCCCGCTCTCCTGTTCTATACCTTGTGATTTTTCCAGGTAACAGCCTGTGTTCAGGAGATCACGTGTCATGGCATTGTGCTCTAGATAACAGCGAATCTCGAATTCAACATATGCTGATGACCACCGATTTGCAGCTGAATACAGCTCATACACCGTTTGGAACCGTGGATTTTGTCCAGATCGTTGGAATATGCTCTGAAGAACTGAAAGCAGCACAACAATGGAATGGAGCCGGAATTCTGAACATGATATCCAGGTTACCGTCGTAAGTAATGTGACAACAATTTCAAAATAATGTTCAACGTCAGTGTTACTGATTTGACGTAGTACTTATTGATTGTAATTCTAGGGCCGGTGGTCCTTGGCACATAACGGACATGAGGCGAGGAGAAAGCATATTTGAACTTGATTTGAATGCTCATGATGAAGTCGAGACAGGTTTCGAGAGGGAAGGTTCGAATCTGAGCGGAGTCAGTGCTAGGTGTTCGTGGGTGGAGCAGGATCCTACTCAAGTCGATATATCCCATTTGAAAGATCACGGAGATGATCAAAATGACGAGTTTAGGTTGAAGTCCCCTGTACAACAGGCACTCCAAGGTAGAAATTGACTGTGTAATAAAACAGTTAACTGTTTTATTAACAGTTATTTACTGTTTCAGGAAGCAGGAATTTTCTCGAGTCGGCAGAACTGATGCATCTCAAAAAACTGGAGGGGGTTCATCTTGTGTTTAATTTGGAAGCTGGTAGTTTACTTCCTCTGGCTATAAGGTATGTAAAATGAATTTTGTCGAATAACATTGATAGTTGATCATCAAGAAAGAAAGAAAAGAATTATTCTGATGTTTGTTTTGAAATCATATTGAAATATCCAAGGGAGAGAGAGAAAGAGAAGTGGAACAGAAAGAAAGCTCAAAAGACAAAAGGAATGCAAGAGGGAGACAATAGGTACAACAGAAAAATTTAAAGCAAAATAGAAGTTACCCAAAGTGTGAAACAAGGAAAAGGGGCGAAGAAAAAAAGAAGATAAACTAGAGATGAGAAAGAAAGAAAAGAATTATTGTGATGTTTGTTTTGAAATCATATTAAAATATTCAAGAGAAAGAGAGAGAGAGAAAGAGAAGTGGAACAGGAAGAAAGCTCAAAAGACGAAAGGAATGCAAGAGGGAGACAATAGGTACAACAGAAAAATTTAAAGCAAAATAGAAGTTACCCAAAGTGTGAAACAAGGAAAAGGGGCGAAGAAGAAAGAGAAGATAAACTGGAGATGAGGCAGTATCATAAGATTTAGAGGTACTGATAGAGGAAACAAAAAGAAAAGAAGCAGATAAAATAGAAATATACCAAAAAAGGGAAGAGAAGAGAAACGTAGGTGAAGAAGATTGGAAATGAAGGAGAGAATAATGAGAGGGAGAAGAATGGGAGATAGAGGAAACAAAAGAAGACTAGAACAGAAAAGATAAATGAAGATAAAAATGAGAGATGAATATGAGAAGTAAAATAGAAAATATACAGTAGAGATGAACAGTAAAATATTTCAAAGATGGAGATGAACAAAAGTGAGAAATTAGCAACAAGAAAATTGGAATATAAAGCAGGAAGGACGAAGACTAGCAATGAAAGAAAGTGGACAAAGAAAGAAAGAGGACAATGAGTAAAGTAATTATTTAGGAACAAGTTTGGAAGGCAGATGAAAGATATTAAAAGGGTAGAGAAAGGAATAGGAAAATATCCACTAAGTACAAGGAAATAAATCAGAAAAGCAAGTAACAAGAAATTAAGAGATAAAGAGAAGCATGACAAAAAACACAAGAAATGAAGTTTGACTAAAATATAAGTGATAAAGTGTCAGTAGAAAAGAATGTGAGAAAATAAGAGAAAAGTAAGAGCTGAAAAAATAAAATCTAATAGAAAAGAGGACTTGAGTAACGAAAAGAGTGGATACCTGGAAAGTGTAAAAATGAAAACAGGCAGCGAAAGAAGAAAGGGCATTGAAAGAAGAAAGGACATTGATTGAAGTAGCTCTTCAGGGGCGAGTTCAAAAGGAATATGAAAGACAATAAGAAACATGGGTAGAGAAAGGAAGGATTAGATGAACAATGGGAACAAATAAAAGTTGAAGAATGTGAATAGAAATGTACGAAAGATAGACTATGTAGATTCTAAGAAATGAACGAATGTTACAAAAATTATAAGCTAAAAAACTAGAAGGCAAATGAAAGGTCTCAGAGTAAAAAGTGGATTCAAATAACAGATATTCCTATTGAAAAAAGTCACGTTTTGAGGCCAATTGTGAGTTGAACTACAAAATTCCAGTCTATTTCCTTAGGCAGCGAAAGGATAAATCATTTTCAAATTGCTTTTCCATAGGCGTGCAAAATTGTTTTTACTTTTGGATTTTGATTGAAATTTTCAATACTTTCTGTTGAAAGCACTTTCTCTAATGTATCACATACCTGCACAGCTTACCTGATTAAGTCGGGCGTACCGGATATGTTTTTAATTTTCGGTGAAAAAGAGAATGACGTCATGATTCGATTGTATTTGAATTCAAACGAATACAATGTTGTATGTGTTTGAAAATATCCCCTTGTAGGACGAAACTGCAGTAACGTTAGTTACAAATACAAGTGGTATAAAAACATTTAAAGTTTTAATGTTCTAGATTATGGTTTTCGTGATTTTTCGACATTATTTCACTCTAAGTTGTCATACGAGTTGTGATAGCGTATTTTTCAAATGAAAATTATCAGGAAAGAGCTATCGTCATAATTATTTGTTCCAGAGGAAGAGTTAGACACGGTCGCCACTTCACGTTCAAGTCCGTCCTGGGAGAAACCGCGATAACCCTGGTAGCCGATTCGGTGACGGGCACTCTGGTCGATGCTGAAAATCCGTTTGTGTCTCAGGGCTCTTGGCTGCAAGTTTTGATACCCGTCGACTTGGCTCAGGATATGGCCGTCACGTTTCAAGCTCTGGGGACCCCGGAGGCTCTCTCGTTACCCAAGACGTTCTCCTGGCCTGACAGGAAGCTGTCGATTACCATTGTGGCGGATAAAGTATGACATTGTTAGGATATTTATTTATTTATTGACGAAATGTGGGATGTGCAAATCGGACCTTCTGATGAGAGTATCAAGGCTGCTTGATAGTTTAGGTTATTGTATTTATTGTCTACATATCGTGAGTAGTAGGTTTTATATTTATTTTTTATATTCCGTATATGTCGTCCATTTATTTATACTTTGTATACATATATACATATATCTGATGTGCCTTATAATCTTCTTCTCCTTGAAGTGGATTTGAATTAAAAAGAATATCATTTATTTGTGGTTTTTATCCTTATCTGCAGAATCGAAGATATTGAGGAAATATTTATAGAATAACACAGGCTTTCACAGCTAAAGTCGCCATTAAAGAGAACAAAGTCTAGTTAGTAAGCCTGCAGTACCAAAAGTTTCGTCTGTTACTATTCCATACATCATCAGTGGTATATGCAGTCACCACGAAGGCTATATCAGGTTCCATGAGTCCATAAACTAGCATATAACGCGCAACTTGAATTATTTATTATATCGTTCAAAATTTAAGTTACAGCATTAGCTTCCCTGCTAACAGATACCGTTATTTGTTGACAAGCAATTAATGAAAGTGGGCAATGGTATTTTGTTTACCAAGATTTATGGTGTGATCACTTGGATTGGACCTCTTCCCCATGTGAAATATTTTAACAAAAACTCTAGACCTACGGCACTCTTGATAAAGAAATATCAGAGAATACAAAGCCTACAGAATGACAGTAAGATGTCCATATTTAAATCTACAGTATTGGGAGCAGTCGCTGGTTATCTCATGTCTAGAATAATCGCAACAAAAAAGTATTTCCGTCACAATTAAACAACTCAAAACACATCAAAGCCCAAAAAATATACATAATCTATGTTACCATTTGCAGACAATTTGCTGAACACACTAGTGCCACCATCGGTAGAAATTTTTTTCATTTCACTTTGGGAACACGTCTTGCTACTTCTGTACGGTGTGTGTTGTGTTGCAACAACGGCATCGGAGAATTGGCAACGTCGGTACTAGCTACCTAACCTATAAATCATTGATGCATAGACTATAAATAGTACAAATTGTCAGATTGCTATTTCGCTATGTACATTTTTTATATAAGAGCTAGAAACTAGAACTGTATTTATTATTAAGAAATGGATGCTCAGATAGATGATTTTTTCAATGAAATTAACGAAATTGCACCACCAAAACAACCAGAACCTCCAAAAGTAGTTGAAAGTGGTAAGTAATTGAAGTGTTGATAATGTAAGAAATCCAATTATTGTCTCTGTTTTGAATTTTCAAAAGTGACTTGAAAATGCGATAGTTTGTCTTATGAAATGAAAGGAGGCATATGTTTCACCTTTTTTTAAATAAGGCAGCCGAAAAGAAATAGACAACTACAGGCAAATTAGCTATTTGGAAACTTACTCTGCTGACAGATGTTATGAAAAATTTTTCTATTGTAACAGCTAGCTTCTCTTTTCTCAATATTTACGAAAAACTTGATGTGTTTTTATCAATATATCCTTTAACCTATCAAAAGCATTTGACACTATATTAGCTGATTTTCTTTTTAAATATACTTGGTTTGCCAAACAACATACTTCTATTGTTTAAATCATACTCAAATGGTCGTATTTATGTCTCTCCTCTAGTTTGGAAAGAGTGCCACGACGAACTCACTGGTTATTCTTACTATTGGAACTGTAAAACCGACGAAGTGACTTGGGACCCTCCTGCAGACTTCAAAGACCAAAAAAAGAACAAACCCACCTTGAAAAATGTAAAAAAGCCTTCTGGTATATACATACCTCCGAAATCGTCTGAACTGTTTTCTGGCGCAACAAAAAAGTTACCCCAGGATAGTGTTAAAATATATTCCATAGGCGAAAGTTCTGTAAAAAAAGATCGACCAAAACCACAGAAGAAGGCCCCTAAAAGACCTTTCGAGAAAGAAAGCGACTCTGAGGACGAGTAAGTAATAATTTTCTGCATCGTTTCAATAATCAGCAGTTAGGTAACAAATTATTACCCTTTCTAGAAGGATAGTGCTAATATCCTCCTACGGCGGAGACTCCGAAACTGATGAAGATGAAGAACCAATACAGAAAAAAATTAAAACGGTGAGTAAAATGAATACATAGACTGTTTGAAATTATTTCCTTTATGAAACAGAGATACGTTTATTTTCAAAAGAAAAACATCTTGTTGACAAAATGTTTTGAGCTAAAATGAAGTTTATAATTATAAAGCCATTTCTAAGTTCAGAACTCAATGTTCCAAAAACAGTGGATAACCGTAGATTGCACTATTATTCACATTGAGTAGAAAGTATTTTTAAATTAAGATAATTCTTTATCCCAAAAACTATTTGACGACCTGCAACTGAAAAAGCAATTCACAGTCTTGAAGCTATTATTTATATTAGGTCATTATAAAATTGTTTTAAAGTTCCAGTGAAGAATCCCTACTTGAGTATAATGAATTCATCTGCTTTTATCTTTCCCAATTCTCTTCAGATAGATAATTATCTTTTTCAGTATGTGACATACTTCCTCTAGCTTCTCTTTTCATTTTAGAGAAAGTTTGCCTCATAAAAAGAAAATACAAGGAAAATATTTTGTTACTGTTAAGTTATACTACCTGTCTCACTTGCAATATCACTTTTCCTATTTCTTCAATATCACACATCAAGAATTCACTGTTTCATAACGGAACAAACTATTTAATCATCTTCCCCTCTCATTAAAAAAAGGATCCAATGAAACTTTGTCGCAAGAAAATGAACGAAAAGTTTTTGATACTGCAGACGAATTCTTCAATGACAACTTCACGACTTACGTGGTAAATAAAATAGTGTTGAACCCTCATCAGAAAATTTGTACATTTTAACGTGTTGATATTTTACTGTAAAATCTAGTAAACTCAATATTTAGACAAGACTATCTATATGTATGTATATTCTTGTATATATGTGTGCACATGTTTGTATATATATGTGCATATGTTTGTATGAGTGTGTATATGTTTGAATATGTTTGTATAAGTGTGCATATGTTTGTATATAAACATGTGTTGGTATGTATCTGCGCATATGTTTGTATATGTAGTTAAGAATTTTTAAAATGCAATTTATACTCTACATTTAATTTTATTGTTACATTTACAGCTTTTTTATATAACTGTGCAATGTAATAGGTGACTTGTCCAAAATATTTGTATTTTTTATGGGCACAATAAAGTTCTATTCTGTTCTATAAGCATGTGTTGGTATGTATGCCCGCATATATTTGTATATGTGTGCATATGTATGTGTATATATGTTTGTATATATGTGTGTATATGTTTGTATATATGTGTGCATATGCTTCCCTTTTCTAAGAAAAATACACCGTGATGTACTTTTTCATAGGAAAAAAATGCATATTATACTAAGCAGATATTTCTCACAACTCATGTGGTAAATGGAAGTCAGGTTCCCAGATCTACGTCAGAAAATTCGTCTCTTTTACAACCAGTCAATTTTCAAAGTCAGTTTTGTTGATTTCATTGTTTCTTGTTCAATAATGAATAACTATTTGGTACTTTGTCTACCTATTTTTCCAAGTTTAAGTATTCACTGTCGACAGAAATTATTCTGTATCTCAATAAAACAATTATGATGAGAAAAAATCTAAGATGTTGCAATACAAACAACACATGACGGTCAAGTTTTCAATCTGAATGTTCCAATCGACATGCCAATGATGAATTACCGCAAGAGAACTCCAAGAAACTTGTCGAGGTCTCGCGGTCTCTGAGGCTAAGGTAACATTCAAGCCACCATTCTGGTATTTCAACTTCATAATGTTTCAGGTGGACGATGAACCCTCGAAAGAAGAAAACGACAGTTATTTGTCAGAAGAAGATGATGATATGGATATTTTGACAAAAATCCAAAAGCGCGCCCAAGAACTGAAAGAGTTGGGAGGTGAGCTTCCTGCAGGCGTCAAAGAGGTAGTGGAAAACCCCAAACTCGAGGCTGAGGTCATGAAGAAAGAGAAAAAGAAGGATATTTCGGGGTTCTCATTAGTCGCTGGGTATAGCGATAGCGAGGAGGAAAACGAGGAGATAAAGTCAGTTTTCCTACCAAAATCAGAACCTCCTCCTGTTTCCCATAGTACACTATTCCCCATAGCAGAACCCATAGACGTCAAAGATTTTATCGAAGAACCCAAAGTGGAACCCGAAAAACAACAAATATCCAACGGAGAAGAGTTTCACAGCAAAGCATTTCAGCGGAAAAGAAGGATAGGCGTAGCTTTGGTGAACACAACAAAAAAGAAAGAGGATCCGATAGACGAGGAAAGAAAAGGACTTGGATTTGATAAAGAAGCAAGTTCTAGCCCGAAAAGCGATGTTGTGTATCCAGGTTTTAAAAAAGGCGGGGTTATGTTCGTGAAGTCGGATGTTTTGAATCCCGACATTCCCAAAGATAAAGAAACAGACTGTGATAAAGTGGAGAAAGTGGAGGAGGAGGTTATAAATAAAGGAGAGGTGGAGCAGATGTATTCCACTTTGAATGAGAAGTTGGTTTTTCTAAATGGAGGAAGGCCATCTATTTCACCAGTACAAACAATGGTTATCCAAGCAGAAGTGAGTCTCACACGTACCCTTGCGCCCCCCCCACATACCCCTCCCAGCTTCCCACGCCCCCTCCCCGCACCCACCCCAAAAAAAATCATTCTGCTTCCTGCACCTACTTTTCAACACCTCCTCGCCCTTACTTTTACCTATGTGCATACACGTACACCCCCCAACACCCCTTCTCTGCCCCATCGCCCCTTCCCTTACCCCCATTTTCACCTACTCACTCCCCCCACACACACCCTTACTCGCACACACAAACACATTATTCATAACATTGTTATATTTATTCTTTCTTAAAATATTACTAATAAAATCGATTGAAACAAATGCATAACACAGTTTTACAAAAACGCAACACATGTTTCTTCAGGCGTGTCTGTACTGACACTTTATTGTGAGATTTCCACTAAACAGTTTCACAAAAACGTCAACACATGTTTTGATATACAATAGCTTCTTGAGGCGTGTCTATACAGAAGGTATTGTATAGCGAAACATGTGTTGCGTTTGTGTAAAACTGTGTAACAGTAGCTCCTTCATGTGTGTCTGTTTCATTGAATGGTTTTACAAATACGCAACACGTGTTTCGCTATACAATAGCTTCTTGAGGCGTGCCTATACTGACACTTCATTGTTAGAATTCCACTAAACAGTTTCACATAAACGCAACACGTGTTTCGCAATACAATAGCTTCTTGAGGCGTGTCTACACAGAAGGTATTATTTAGCGAAACTCGTGTTGCGTTTTTGTAAAACTGTGTAATGGTAGCTCCTTCATGTATGTCTATGTTTCATTGAATGGTTTTACAAATACGCAACACGTGTTTCGCTATACAATAGCTTCTTGAGGCGTGTCTGTACAGAAGGTATTGTATAGTGAAACACGTGTTGCGTTTTTGTAAAACTGTGTAACAGTAGCTCCTTTATATGTGTCTGTTTCATTGAATGGTTTTACAAATACGCAACACGTGTTTCGTTATACAATAGCTTCTTGAAGCGTGTCTACATTGACACTTCATTGTGAGAAATCCACTAAATAGTTTCACATAAACGCAACACGTGTTTCGCAATACAATAGTTTCTTGAGGCGTGTCTATACAGAAGGTATAGTGAAACAGGTATACAGAAGGTATAGTGAAACACGTGTTGCGTTTTTGTAAAACTGTGTAACAGTAGCTCCTTCATGTGTGTCTATGTTTCATTGAACGGTTTTACAAATACGCAACACGTGTTTCGCTATACAATAGCTTGAGGCGTTCCTATACTGACACTTCATTGTTAGAATTCCACTAAACAGTTTCACATAAACGCAACACGTGCTTTGCTATACAATAGCTTCTTGAGGCGTGTCTATACAGAAGGTATTGTATAGTGAAACATGTGTTGCCTTTTTGTAAAACTGTGTAACAGTAGCTCCTTCATGTGTGTCTATGTTTCATTGAACGGTTTTACAAATACGCAACACGTGTTTCGCTTTACAATAGCTTCTTGAGGCGTGCCTATACTGACACTTCATTGTTAGAATTCCACTAAACAGTTTCACATAAACGCAACACGTGTTTTGCTATACAATAGCTTCTTGAGGCGTGTCTATACAGAAGGTATTGTATAGTGAAACATGTGTTGCGTTTTTGTAAAACTGTGTAATGGTAGCTCCTTCATGTGTGTCTATGTTTCATTGAATGGTTTTACAAATACGCAACACGTGTTTCGCTATACAATAGCTTCTTGAGGCGTGTCTATACTGACACTTTATTGTGAGAATTCCACTAAACAGTTTCACAGAAACGCAACACGTGTTTTGCTATACAATAGCTTCTTCAGGCGTGTCTATACAGAAGCTATTGTGTAGCGAAACAGGTGTTGCGTTTTTATAAAACTGTAACATTAGTTTCCTCATGTGTGTCTATGTTTCACTGAACAGTTTTACAAAAACGCAACACGTGTTTTGCTATAGAGAAGCTTCTTCAGGCGTGTCTATACAGAAATTATTGTATAGCGAAACACGTGTTGCGTTTTTGTAAAACTGTTCAGTGAAACGTAGACACATATGAGGAAGCTAATGTTACAGTTTTACAAAAACACAACACGTGTTTTGTTATACAATAGCTTCTTCGGGCATGTTTGTACAGAAGCTATTGTATAGCGAAACACGTGTTGCGTTTTTGTAAAACTGTTTAACATTAGCTTCCTCATGTGTTTATGTTTCATTGAATGGTTCCACAAAAATGTAATACGTGTTTCGCTATACAATAGCTTCCTCGGGCGTGTCTATATAGAAACTATTATATAGCGAAACACGTGTTGCGTTTTAGTAAAACTGTTCATTGAAACATTGACACATATGAGGAAGCTAATGTTACAGTTTTACAAAAACGCAACACGTGTTTAGCTATACAATAGCTTCTTCAGGCATGTTTTGTTTGTACAGAAGCTATTGTATAGCGAAACACGTGTTGCGTTTTTGTAAAACTGTGTAGCAGTAGCTACACTACCAGCTATCACTGGCTTCAACGCTCATTCATTTAATAATTGTAATTCCAGATGTTGTTCATTGCCATGAAAGACGGAGGATTGAAACTATCTTACTTAAAAAAATGGCTGAGTGACACCTGCAGCGAATTGATAAAGCTGGAAAAAGAAGCGACGCCTGCGGGGTGGCTTTTGCAATGGGATAGGTATGAACGCTATGACATTAATGTGTTTCTCACCTTTTACTTTTTCCTTCAGTCCTGTCATTCCTCTATTGTTTTATAATTTTGACTTTTCAAGAGACGATCTTCAGCTGTTCAAGGTGAGTTATACTTCGAATTTGACTTTTTTTTTTGCTTGAATGGGTTGACACACATCTAAAGATCTTTGGGAGTCTGCCGTATTGAATTTAGAGCGATAGCATTCCATTCTTCTTATTATTTTCAGCAAACTGTGTTTGTTTTGGATTCAAACTGAATGTGACTGTAAAATTTTAGGTCAATCAATTGAGGATAACTGCTCCAAAATTTTAAATTCAGCTAAACTTACATGAATACAAACTTTGCAAGTTAAATGAGAGCTTGTAAAAAGACAAGACGTCACTTTAAATCCAATATTGGGACCAATATTGAAAGGGATTGCTGAAAAGAATAAGAAATATAATGTGGCTTTCCTCTAAATCTAAAATGGCGGACTATCAAAGATGGCGGGACATGTTTTGTATGCACCCATATTATATGACTCATGATTCTAAAAAATTGTGTTTTTTCATGAAGTGGGTGGATGTCGCGACAAAGTCTGGTATTATATAAAAAATCGGGTTGTGATGTAATGAATTTGAAACAGAAACTTTATTGGAACTATGAAATAAAATCAATTAACTGAATTTATTCAAAAAAAGTAATCACCTCAAAGGTGCGACTTCATTTCCTTCTGTTTATAAAAGAGAACATTTACCTCTCCACTCACAAGCGAATTTGGTGAAACGAGGGACACTGTGAATCTTTGAATTTGAGCCACGTGCCAGTGTAGAGGAGTGTCTGCAGTATGCTCTGTAATGCCGCTGTGAATATTCCCACTGTAATTCGAAAGTGCATATAGATTATCACGACAAGGAGCCACATTGTCTGCTACATAATTGCTCATATATAATTCCTTCTAAAGAAAAGTCAATGGAAACATTAAATGTGCCTCTAATTCATTCTGTTATAGAGAATCTTTTTTAATGAGTTTTCCTCCTTTCCTTGCACATTGAACATGTTGGTTTTCATCCCCATCCAAAGTTTCCTATCTTGTGAAGTAATTGGCCAGTTCTTAGTGGTATGGGGAGAGACAAATCCCAGAAAGGATCAAAGGTTACTGATGAGTATCCACAGTGTGTGCACTTCATAGTGGATATTAATTGAAGAAAGGAATTGTCTACAATCTCAAGAGTTGTATATCTCAGCCAAAATTCCGTTGCTTTTTCGCACAGTACTTCTATTAAGGTCCTAATGTAAACCTTCTCAAAGATACCAAACTCCTAGATGGTCATGATGTTCATAACCCACGAATCGAGGGGCAAATCTTTGAAGCGGACTGTATTTTTTTTAATTGTCATTCTTTCATAATTGAAAATAATTCAATACATTATATATGTGCATTTTATTGTCACACATAATGAAACCATTTGAAATGTATTTTCCCTATGCAAGTAGGAACTAATAAAGGATTCTAACCTAGATTCAACAATTAGTTGAAGTATATTTTCAAGGGACGCCCTTGTTTTCCTTTTCTCTTTGCTTCACAAGATTGTCAGTAGATTGAACTGTTCGGGGAGATGCAATGTTTTCTATAAACTTGTTTCGGGTAAATACGTGACTGAAACTTATTTAGTTTCCGGTTGGTTCGCTCTAGGTTTAATTTCGTAGCAGGTTTGATTTCGCCGGATAGGAATTTATATAATTTATTCCAAAGGTTTGTAACTAATTAATTTCTGTTCAGAATACTTAATTTCTATAATTTATTCGCAAAAGTTGGGTGTAATAGTTCTAATACATTTTTTATGTGCAGGAGACGACAACGAAGAGAAGGCTGCTTCGTCTGCTCAAGAAATGCGGAGAAAATGGATCAGCATAAATAATGTTTTTCTTTAATTATTATAATTTGGTAAATTATTCATCTTGATAAAGGTTCTCGTAGCAGGTACAGTATAACTGATGAAAAAAAGGTTGTATACCGTTTTTGTCGGTACATGGAGTTTCGAAGGAAGAGTGGTACACCTCATTAGTTGAAAACAACTTTCATCCAATAATTTGGGTTCTTTTTGAAGGAAAATGTTTAATACCCATGAGTACTTACTCAATGTAGCTCAAAGTATTCATAATTGATTTTTTTGATACATAAAATACTTTAAAAATCATTTATCACAATTTTGTTCAAAATTCGTCTCCAAAATGATTATAATTGTTGGTTCTGAAGAAATATGCCCTGTGATACAATTATATTGTTGTCATATTTGAAATATTTATTCCTAACAAGTGCATTTTCAAATTGAAAGGGGTATATTTTCAGGAGGATTAATTTTTGGGAAAAAAAAGGTTATAGTTTCTACTTCTCCATCTTCATACAGTACTGTAGTACTGAAGAGGCAACTAGTCTTATTCCGAAACATCGAAAGTCTGCCATTGGTGATGACAGTATTCCATGTTCACAAAGAAGTAGCTTATTCAAAAGTATTCTCTTTCGTGTGATTCAATGAGTTTATTTCGAACTCAATTGTTTTCTTTGGAAAATTCCCCCATTTTTTGTATGAAGATGGAGAAGGAAAACGCCGAAACCTTTCTTTCCTAAGTGAATTTTTCTTATTCTAAGAATTACTACATCAAATAATATTAATCGAACAACGTAGCCCCATGAAGTTTGGTTGGTTAACAATATCACATGAATTAATCAGCAGTGTAGAAAAATATTGTTTTTCACGATTTCAATGGGGAATGTTCCTCCTGACGAAAATCAAGTAGTTTTCATAAAAGAGGTCTAAAACAACGCATTTTGAACGTATCATTGTAACCTTTTTCTTTAAAAAATTATTTAAATACTTAAAAAAAGATGAATGAAATAATGCATTCAACATTAAAAGGGATTCGTTTCTATTCCACCATTTGGCAACATCGGTTATAGCTAATAAAGGACAACGAATCTGTTACCTGTATGAGACAAACAAAGATGGCATATTTCAGAGGCGTGCTGTTCTGTTTCCTTATGTTCCGAGTTCCGAGACATTCTGTGACATATGACATTTTGTGCACCTAACCTATCTTCCTCTATATAAATAAATAACAAAACAGCTGTTGTTTATGTGGCTTGTGGGGGTGGTATTGAACTATAATTTATATTTTGCCGTAATTTGACACTATTGACATGATTCTTCTTCTTCTAGCATACTACTAACCTGAACTCCGATCTAGCATTCTAGGCGCTGTTGCCAATATGTGATTTAGAAACAAATCCCCTTAAAAATTAAAACCCAACATTTGAAACATCAATTTGAATACTTTTTGAAGTGAATTTGAAAAACTCATGAATTGAACTCAACTTTAATCTGTTCAAACTTGCATTTGCTGTAATAACCCAAATTGAGGAACATTCCCCATTATAGAAATTACTGTTTCGTGGCAAATTATATTTTTATTTGGATGTTGCCAAAATCTCTTATTCTGTTATGAAAGCCTTAGCCTAATTTTTCATAAAAAATTGCCTAATCTGAAAATAAATTAGAGAAATTAAGAATCTCATCACTGTGTTGGTATATCATTTTTTCTTCAATTTCAACTGAAATGGCATAATGTAACATCATTTTCTACAACGAAATTTCAATTCTGTAATCGCAAAATTTCCAGCTGGAAATGTTTTTGGAAAACATGAATTTTTACTAAAATTGTGGAAATGCTCAAAATGTGCGAGAAAATTTTTATGATGCCCTGAGATAAGTATCATTGAAATTTAGCTCCTCTGTAATAGGGTTGTCGTTGAATTCTGGGAAAAGGTTCAAAACCATGGATATGAACCTGGGATGAGTCAATATATTTCGGAAATGCTAAAACTTGTAGTGTGGGTTAAATTTCAGAATTGGAAGGCATATTAAGTTGTTTCACTTTTGCCAACGTAACACAAGTCGATCAAATAAAGTCGACGAAGGCCGTTTTCGTCTGGTCCTGATTGGCGAAGGTTCTACAGATGATTGTCAATTGGCGAGAGGTCTGGGGAATATGGTGGATGAGGCAGAACTTCGACAGCTATGTCGTTTAATTCGTGCTTTCTGATACTAAGATATCAGTGTGGCTTAAGTTGAACTTCATGTTGTTGAAGTGTTTTCAAAGACTACTGAATTGGATTAGGACCACTTTTTCCATATTATTAATGAGGTGATTTCTCTCACACCATTCTGAAAAGTTCTTCCCTACTAGTTGTATATCATTCATCGAGTCAAATGTATCAGCAGTTAATATAATTGTTGAATCATCTGCATAAATTAAGACCCGCCCTTTGTTAATGTGGAGAGGTAGGTCATTGATATACAATAAAAACGGCAGAGGACCCAATACTCCACCTTGAGGAGTCCCAAGGGGAATCTTTTTTCGTCTGAAAGTTCTTTATTCACCTCAACTTTTAGGGTTCTACGGTCATGTATGAAAAAGTGAAAGATTGTATGGGATCTCGAATGCCCATTTGCTTCTAATTTTATCTTCAAGAAGTATGGGTTGATGATATTTTCATAGATATACTGAATCATATTTGTTGATGCGGTCTCAATGGAGGAGTTGAGTCGGAAACCGTTCTGACAAGGGGTTAATATTTTTATATGCTCTAGGTAATTTTTCAATTGATTGTACACAGCTGTTTCTATAACTTTTGAAAAGCAGTTGAGTATACATATTATCATTCTATAGTTTTATATACAATGCGTGTCTCCTTTTTTAAACACGGATTGTTTTTGTGATTTTTAATTTCTTTGGAAAGAAACCTTATGTAACTGATATAGTAACAAGCTGAAAAGAGGCAAAAAATTTAAATTTGGAATAAAAATGAACAGCATCGATGTATAGAGTACAAAGTACACAGTATAATGAATATTTATTGAGATATGAGGCTATAGAAATACATAACATTGAAACGAACAAAGCTTTTGAGACAACCGAATATCAACACGGCTTTATTATTACGCTCAACAATTGTTTCTTCAGACTAACTTGAATTTTTTGCTTGTTAATTTCAGAAAACTCAAATATTGATATAAAACCAGAGAGCTCTTCAACATTTAAATAATCGATACTATTTTACAAGAAGGGTTGTTTGCCGAGAAATTTTCCCGTTATTCAATTTACAATAAAATTAATCTACTCAGAATCCCCAAACTTCCCCAACTCGGACGACACATTCTTAACGCCCTCTATTTTTTATTTCTTCCGTGGTGTTTTAGGTCGCATAAAAGGTATTATTACCAAAACCTGGCGACAGGGATCAGCCAGTGGGAGTATCCGCAGTCAGATTCCAATACATTCGATGAAGCCATGGATATTTCTACCACGCCGCCACCCACCGAACAGGTGATACGAATGTCGCCCCCCTTACCCCCCACGATAAGGAGCCCCACGCCTCCCCCTCCTCCAATTATTAGCACAGATGAGAGGGTCGTGGTGGGTAGTATTCCGATTCCTGGTAAGACTTTTCCTCCAGTTTTAATAATGATGATAATTTTTATTCTGCGATTTCTCCAAAACTTTCGATATAGAAAACAGTTAGTAAGATCAAACGAAAAACTATCTCACACTAAGGATATATTGTGGGGCGTTCCACAAGGATCAGTACTGGGCCCGATTCTTTTCCTTATATATGTGAATGACCTTGTTACTTATTTCAAGGAATTTTTACGATCTTTGCGGATGACACCACGCTCCTACATACGAGAGATCATTTTTGTATATCAGGAACGAAGATGGACCAGAAATGGAACCTTGAGGAACTTCACAAGTGACCTAATGGGGCTTTGGAGTTTTATTTCCGACTGAGACTATTTGCAACGTTTCTGAAAATGTGTTTCTTCTTCATATGGAAAATCAATCTTCCTGCCACTGTTGGATATTGAAAATAATATAAACATATCCACTTTTTTTATTTCAGAGCAATCTGTTCAAGTGCAGCCAGCTCTTCCTACGAAATTGTCTGATCTCGGAGAACCGTTACCTCCTGGAGTCGACTTGCCAGAAACAGCCTCTTCTGAAGGGTCTTTGCCACAAGTGAGTATAATTTTTTTGATTCATATGTTTTTTCTGTTAGTTTGTGGTTAGATGCTAATGAAAAGCTGATTCAACTTTAGCCAAAGTTGCCGAAATTGACATTCTCTCACCTGCCCATTCTAAGAAGCTACAAGCTAAGCCTGCACACATTTATCATCAAAACCCGACTTGATGAAATACACGTTTGAAGTTGATCAAATAAGAAGGGTAAACTACATAAGAGAAATGAATGAATGAAAATCGTTTATTCAAATTTTTGGTGAGTGGCGGGGGATCACTGTCTCTCTCTTATGGGTGTTTGACAATCCCCCGGTGCAGACCACACGGCACTCACCCAGTAAAGTTACCGGTCAACCACCCAATCCCGCACCTGCGGGTAACAGGCGTTGGCCGGTTTCAAGCTAGATGTGTGGGAGATGTGTCTCGCAAGAGCCCTCGGCGTTTACTCATCCAACGCTGGAAAGATAACTTTCCTAACATGATTGCCTCTCGGGGTAACGTAAGGGTATGCGGTGCAGACCACACGGCGTACACCCAAAAGTTGTTGATGAACCGCCCTATCCCGCACCTACACGGGTAATGGGCGCGACATCTTCGACATATGATGTATGGTAGAGGATGCTCGAAAGAGTCCTCGACGGTTACTCATCAAACGTTGGAAAGGGAACTTTCCTAACATGAGTTCTAGGGGGGAGGTGAGTGCCCGCTCGCGGCTGGAGGCTAGCGAGCCTCATCTCCAACTGGCGTTGGCCTCTTAGGGGCAGCGGCTCCGCTAGCGGGTAAAGGGATACGGGGTTGCGGTAATCCATTCATGGGTGCATTGCAGCCCCATTCTGAGGCACTGGACGGCTTATGCTGTTCCGTGATCCTCGCCTGCCTCTGTACGGATCCGAGCGTTCGAGGTGTCGGGGCTCGTGGTCCTTCCGGGCTCTAGTATCCGAGTCTAGTCTTGGAGGGCACCAAGGCAGACGCTTGAGGTGTCGGACCCCGGTTGGACGGAGCTACTAGTATCCGAGCTTAGGACCCCGACCGGCCACTTCCGGGACCATATTTCCAATTGATTTGGCATGGTTGGCGGGGGCAGGTGTGCGACGCGAGCACTCTCTGGCGAAAGAAGAGCTTAGTTAACTTGTACGAACGTTCGGTCGAACGCTGCCGATGGTCCTGTCTCTTGGTTAGCCACACTAAGTAGATGTAAGGATGCAATTCCGGGTTCGGTGAGCGGGAGGAAGCCCTGCGAAATCCTGTTGGTGTGGGGTGAGGGGCGGTACCCGCAAGGATTTCCCGAAAATCCACCCCTCCACACCCAATCGCATTCAACGCCAGGGTGCGTCTGGGGGGCGTAACCGGCCCCCCGGTGCGGTCGTAACTATGCCTCTCTTAATGGCACTAATGCCTCTTCAGGGTAAGTGTGTTGTATGTGTGTGTGTTTTGTTGTGTGTTGGAGTCTGTGTTGTGTTGTTTTTGTATTCCGCTTGTTCATATAGTTTGTTCCGTTGGTCCGTATGGTCCGGGTCCATTGCAGAGGTCGTGGTGTTGGTACTTTTTGGGTACGGTTTTTTGGCCGGGTGAAACTCTTCGTATTTCGGGTTTTTCCAGGACGCTGCTATCCGCTGTCCGCTATCTGATTCTCAGTGGGAATCCCTCTGGGATATCCTGGATCGGCTCCGGCGGGTCTTCCATTGCTCCCAGGAATCTAGCTGCGGAAAAGGGGAGCTTTTTCCTGGGTATCTTTCTGGATCCTCCACGGGGAATCCAAGGCGTTGTGAGCGTGTTGAAGTAGAAGCTTCCCCCCCCAGCTATTTAGCAAGGAGAACCTACTACCCACGCTCTCCGAGCGGTCCTCAACTTACTGATGGGCACTTCAGCAAGATTGACATCTGACCTCTTTTGGCCGAAAGTCAGCCTTCAGGTGCTATTCTTTCGCGATCGGTAAAAAGTGATTTGTCTGACTATTCCTAACTGAATTTTTGCATGAGGGCGCCCAAAAAGTAACCGGCGGCTATTGCTATTAGCGTCGGGCATTCCTCAGTGAATCTAAGGATAATTGGATCGCGGTCGAGTTGTTCTGCGGTGAACTTGCTGAAAGAAAATCTGATTAGTCTCAGTATCTGCGTGTCATACCATAGACCATGCTGCTCGTAGTGGCTTTCAAACCACGATATTTTGACAGTGGAAAGACATGATTTTTTTTTCTTCTCAGAACCAGGTAGCACAAGACGTAGACCCTTTGAACTCGGCGTTGGACTCCTTCTATTCAGAGGTTGCGGCGATAGATCCGCAAGTCTCATCCCCTCTACTTCCCCCCTCCCCTCCTAATGAACCGATCCCTTCGGAAACTGCACCCGTGGAAACTACCACTGATACTTCAAAGAGAAAGAAGAAATCCAAGGTTTGTTTCTTTTTTTTTTTAGTTGATGTAAGCTCACACTCATTTGCTTGGTTTTAGGTAAAATTAGCACCTGGGTTATCAATGAAGAAAAAAGGGGTTTCACAGCTGGTTGAAAAGTGGAAAAGCGTACAGCAGCACTATAACGATTAGGCTTGAATATAATATATTGTAATGAATTAGAGTTCAATAAATTACTTTTTTTGTTATTAGTGTTACATATATTTTTACAGGAGTCGTATATGAAACTAAAGTTAACTTTCACTGATAATGAACGATTTTTTTTTTCGTATATCAGGTGGACTGTCTTTCTGACAACAGTTGACGGGAGTTTTCTTGGATGGGTGCAGAGGTCTTGCTCAAGGCAATGCTGCCACCCCTAGTTTTTTCAGTCATTTTCTGTTTGTTTAAAAACATTAAATGGATATCAGAACCGCCGCGCCGGCCTGGATACCGGCGTAATTAAAAGGTACCATCACTTCACATTTGATAATACGTTCACTCCACACATATATACTTTCATAACGGACATTCATTATACAAAAAGTAGCCCCACGATAGCACATGGCTTCCACGTACCTTCTTTGTGCCACCACCGAGCTAGATAAAAAAACTTATGGACATGTAGGTTACTGACAATTGCTTAGTGATGAATTGATGGATGTAGCCGTTACTAGGTGGTAGGAGATCATAATGAAAAATAAACTTTGTTTTTTAGCACTTTTATTTGTGAGTAATGTTACTGCAGTTTCGTACTATGAGGACATTTTCAAACAATTACGATAAACTACTTTTGTTTGTTACCAATATTACGGACGAAACAGTATAGTTACGAAAAAAGTGGTAAAAAAACAGTTTCATTTCTCAATTGCTTAGTGTTCTGTGACACAAACATTGGAGAATGTCAAATGTCACATTCCTTAAATCGATTCCAAATATTCTCAGTTTGAACATCGGCTCATCAGAGGTGACAAGAATCACCAGAAAATAGAATAAAACGCTTTATTTAAGATAACTGGTTGCACTGGGATGAATGAAGAAAAATTGGCTAAATTTCATGTCGAGTATAATTATTAATTAATAACACAAAAGTTTCAAGGACGAATTCGAAAATATAATAGAACAGGGATTCTGTGACGTCCGAAGATACTGTTGTAACACGTGTCACAGTTTTGTGAACTACCAAGTGGAAATCTGACATCAAAGTGTATTTTTTCAATACAAATTGACTTTATTAAGTGATGCGACCCCTTGGTTGCCAACTGCGGTAGAATAATGACATTTGCTAATGAATAAATAACCTATCTTTCTGAGTTTCTTCTGCATTTTCATTTTTGGGACACACCATCTAATATTTCTTTATAGCTGATTCTTCATTCTGGAGCCCCAACTTCATATAGGACGACTGGAAATCTCTTTTCAGACATATTCTGGAAATTAGTTTCTCATTTAGCAAAGATGAAAATGCAGAAGGAACTCACAAAGATAGGTTATTTATTCATTAGCAAACGTCATTATTCTACCGCAGTTGGCAACAATGGGATCGCATCACTTAATAAAGGTCAATTCGAGATTAGTTCTTACCAGCAAGGCTCCAAAACGACGATGAATATCGCAGTTCTTACCAGAGCATGTGTTGTATATGCATTCCGAACATTACTCCTCAAAATTAATATTAAAATCTACTGTTAATATTAGCTGAAAGTTACGAGAGTTCAAAAAAAACACTCAACTCAGGTTGAAAGCATCCATATCAGAAGCGGGAGCTCTGTATAAACTAAATGAATAAAAAAGGAATTATTAATGTGAAGTATACGTTCAAAAACTTTTTCCCCAAAGAGTTGGTAAAATTGACTTCCTAATTGTATAATGAAATCGTGGCCAAGAGTATGGAAAACATTTCTGTATCTCCCAATCACAACTGGCCCTGAAACTGTACCCTGAGGTGTACCCGACAAGTGAAACTATGTATTGAGCGTGTCTTTATGGAACTTGGTTGGAACAAACAAGTATATAACATTTTTTAAATAAATTGTCAAAATTTAATTTCCATGACATTGTACAAAATGCATGACACTTTGAAAGGACAGTTAAGAGTAAAACAAAAATGTAAATGTTTTTTTTTTTATTATTTATAACAAATTATTTCTAGCTTAAGCAACCAAAGCTGATGCTGTGCTGGATTCGTATTTCCAGTTTGGTGCTAGCACGCTCTTGGTCTTGTAGTATCTTGCCAATCGGTGGATACGTGATTCAACCAAAATCAAGCGGAACTTGCTGTCCTTGTCCTTTCTGTTCCTTTCCAAATGCTTACGTATAGCCACTGCTTTCTTGATCAGGTAATATAAATCTTCGGGCAGATCGGGGGCCAAACCCATAGCTTTCATGAGGCGCAAGATTTTGTTTCCAGAAACAAATCTCACTTGGGCGACTCCATAAGAATCCCTAAGAATTACACCTGAAAGTTAAAACGTGATATACAATAATTAGCCGTGGCTGTGCTTTGACTTATTTTAGAAACCCAAAAAAATGTGATTTCTTGGAGTAATTAGGACAGTTTGGATAACTGTGACAGTTTTTGATATTGTTACCATCAATTTTTTCAAGATGCAAAGGAAATTATTTCCAAAATTCAGAATAAAGTTTGAATTTTTTCATGTGATGGGCAACTTTGTTGATTACAAGTTTACTTCGATTTCTCTTCAAAACTACACAAGAAAAAGTATTTTAAATGAGAATACTTTGCCAGAAAGAAAATAATTGTTATAGACAAAGCAGTTACAATTATTATAAAACCTATACGAATTTGGTATAGGTAATTTGATTTAATTTAAACAAGATTCCTAAAGCTGGTATTAAATCAAATAAGCAAATAAATGTGGGCCACTGATTATGACGGTGTTCCACATTAGTAAAACTTTACCTCTTCCATGAATTATATTGTGTAGGAATCCTGTGAATGATATCTGATTCAATTCCATAATGAATATTTGGAATACAAACTGAGAAGTGTTTCTAGCATAATTCAAATTTCATACTGCTTTCTTTTTATATTAGAGGAAACCCACAGAAGTGTAGCTTGTTTTATTTGTATGAATAGTAAATTCAATGATTGGTCGAAATTCTCTCTACGACTTTCAATACTTTCGTGGCGTGTTTGCGGGTCTTAGAACAGATTAAAAAAAATACATCATTTAATGAGAATCAGATATATGTTGATGTGAATAAGCAAGCATGATGTGTAAAACATAACCTACAAAAAACTTCTAGTCATTTTATTTTTGTATTTGAACTGAATGTGGATGACATGACATGCCCTCCCAATGACCTCAAAAAAAAAAACAAAATATAGTTGAACTAGTTAGGATTGGCCAAAAAGATATTTCTTTCTTGTATTTCAATTTGAATTTTTGTTCCAGAAATAAAGAGTTGCAAATGGTGCATATTTGATGTGAAAAACAACATTTGAAAGTTTCATAGTTTGGTGGCATTATTGTACCTCTGAATTTTCCTTTTACATTATGAATATCAGAGTAAATTATGATTTAGAATGCAAATAGGGGAAGGTTTTTTTGTAATTATAATTTTGTGTAACAAACATCATGAAAAAGTCTTCTCTTCTCCATATTCAACCATCCACATTCAACTCTTTCGCGTCTAGGCAAGAGTTTTGAACTTTTTGTACTTTTGATATTATATACACACTGACTTTTCCAAGGGATATGACGGAGTAAATCGCAATATACTATTAAAGAAAATCGGAAATTTTGGTTTTACAAAACATTTGGTAGAGTGGTTTGGTAGTTTTTTGACAGGTCGTTCACAACAGGTTAACATCGGGGGATGCAAATCAAGTGACATATTAGTAATACATAGAGTGCCACAAGGGTCACATTGTTCACCCGTTATTCAATATTTTTTTGATGACCTAAAGCTTTTCAGACCGATAAAGTCATACAATGACCAAACTCTCCTTCAAGATGATCTTGATAAAGTTTATGAATGGTGTTTTACAAATAACTTGTTTGTTAATAAATACCATTTTATTACCTTCTCAAGAGTTGGTAGGAAATTCATCATACAAGATAAATGGTCAGACTTAGAATGCACATCATCGTCTATAAAAGTTTAGGGGCAATTTTTGATGAACAACTTAGATTTGTAAACCTATTAACCAAATGAGTGTGAAATCATCCAAAACACTAGGTCTTATTTCACATCATTGTTCAGGATTTGTCCATTGAAGCATTAAAAAGTAACTATTTAGCTCTAGTGGTGTCTAAGTTAGAATCACAAACATTCCGTAGCTTCCTATTTTACATTGTAATGGGGTTTATCCTGTATAAATTAGGGTCGTAAACGCAGTGGGCAAATTTAAAAATAAACAATTTCAACTAGTCACACAGAAGTAGTTTTATATCCTTCGTTAAATAATGCCTGACTTCGTATGTTTTCAGGGAGAAATAAGATGTCTGAACATGTAAATTTATGTTTTTTCCAATCTTTAATTACAGTCTATCTTGATATGTTCTGCAAGAGCTAATTGGTGACTATCAAAAGTGATTTTGATATCTTGAGAAAATGGTGAATTGTTTCCAAATAACATTATGTTAGATTTGTATTAGTTTACGGCTGATTCATATACAAACTTTCTCTTCGAGTTGTTACAATGTGAATCAGTTACTGATTATAACTTTCTCAAGGTAAAGAATTAAGTTGTTGGTGTGTTAAACAGTCATTAGTTTTTGATCACTGCTGTTTGAATTTACAATTTGGTGTTAGCATAACAGAGCATAATCTAATAAAAAGCATAAATTGATACTGAGCGTGTATAAATTCACTTTTCTTTCCAACAAACACAATTACGGTAATATACTCTTCCTCAATACTCACCAATCTGTGATGGAGTCAATCCTTTTTTGCCAAGTTTGAATATATGCTCTTTTACTTCTTCTGGTGTAACTTTCAACCAGGTAGGTACGCTTCGTCTATAAGGTAAAGCCGATTGGGCTATACCCTTGCTGAAACAGAAAAATATTACATTGAACACTGTGCTCTACAATTAGTTCCAATGACACGGCCACGAGGAAACATAACCCCGCGGCGTTTTCGAACCTCGAGTACACAAATACTCGTTTCCCATGCAAATATTAATTTCAATATTTTCAAATTTCAGTTATTATAATGTAATGAAAAGAAAACTCACCCAGGTGCGTGCATTCGACCCATTTTTAAATGAAAAATTGAAAACACGCTATTCCCGACAAATGGAGCTACGTTAAAAGAACAACCCTCAAATTGCTACGAGCTTCAATGTTGCCAAACTGAAAAATGAAATCACAGATCACAGAAACATATTTTAAAGAAGAAAGTAATACAAATCAGGAAACTATGAAACAGAATATTTCTTTTGCGTTATGTTGATCTCGAAGGAGTAAGCTGAGTGAACATTTCTCAATTTCGATTCTAAATTGTATATAAACCCCAGGAAGTTGTCAAAATTCCTTGGAATCACAAATCAAACTGTAATTTGCAAACTTGAGTTATTCGAGTTTTTCGAAGGATTATTTTATTTGTTATTGTTGATCAGAATATATTATTATTGACAATTCATTATGACTGGAGTCAGTTTTAAAAAATGTTCATTGAACAACGACCAATGAATGGGGCTGGCATTTGAGGAAATTCAATAAATCTCAATGAAGTGTTCAAAATGAATAAGACTCTGAAAATTACGAAACTGAAGTACACACGTTTTCAAAAAAATGCTTGAAGTTACGTACCAGCTATCAGTAATCACGCTCCAAATTTTTTAAATTGTGTCTATAATTTATGTATTTTCCCGTGAAACTTTGGTAACTTAGATTCGACAAATTTTGACTCTCATTCAATCGAAAAGTCAACAGTGACTAGTGAAATATCGATTGCTATTTTCACAGGTTTACAGTTAATAAATTTTAGATATATAACGAACTATTGGAATGCACCTCAATAAACTTAGCACTTGTCAATTGTCATCGCGTGTCCAATATTTTATGTGAAATGTATATTATACGTACGTAATATAGAGTTCACTGGATATTTTTAAATGTCAATGACATCTATTGTTTAAAGTGCGCAAGCTCTAGCTACGAGGCTCTCTACGACTCGTAGTACTCATTTTGTCGTTCTGTCGTAGATTGTACGTCTTCTTCTGTTCTAAAGTAGATAAAAGATGTCAAAGATGGCTTCTTCGTAGATGCCAGAAATTTAGTGAAGTTTAGGATGAATATCTTCAAATGACCATCATCCCAATAAACACTTGGATTATAATAAGTTTTAATATTTTAGCATAAAATTAACACCACAGATGTTTATAATTCTCTCTTAAGTTTTTTTTTGATTTGAAGCTTGTAAGTATAGCTTTAGCGTAAAAATGAGTAGTAGTGACGAAAGTGATGCCGGACCTCAACATAAACGCAAAAGAAAAACTCGGCCGATAAGAGGTAGCCCCAGTAGCACTTCTAGCGGTAGCCCCATAATAGCAAACTCCTCAAGTTCACGTCGGCAACGTATTCGATCGACGAGGCCTCTTGCTGACTCTGATGACAGTGGAAGTCCTATTCTGCACAGACACAGGAAGAAAATTGTGGTATGGAAAACTTGCCGTGATTAAGAGAAAATGCATTGTTCTTTTTCCATGTCCTAGTATAGTTGAATAATAATAGACACCTGTTCAACTTGCCAGAAAATTACATTTTATTTTCATATTTTTATTTTGTTACTTCAACTTATGATGGTAGTATGTAATACAAGAAAAAGCAATGATTTTTAGGGAATAGTTGAAATTATTCTTTCCACAAATGCACACAAAATGTCAATCCATTTTCCATTCATTCTATATGGTTTCATCACATATTTCAATAAAAATCGTATGGGGTACAAATGATATATCAAAATAAACAAAAATCGTTATTAAAGTTACACAGTAGGGTTTTAAATAGATAGATTACGAATTATATATTGGTTAATGCTGTCAGTGACAGCATTAGTTGAATGTAATGATATTTTAAAAATCTTTGCTGTTGAATATTTATACTAATACGAATAGTCCTTTCCTCTCAGACACATTTCAAATGCACAAATCCTTCGGAATGTATTTTGCTTCAATTTGTATTTTATGGTTTTCATAATATGGACTCCAGATGATCATACTCCAACTGAGATTTCACCTTTAAACAGTATAAGAATTTGGGAGCATTCGAAGTTACTTCTTCAGTCGAATGGTAGATTAAACTACAATGCATTTTATATAACAGTTGTTACAGAACTTAATTTGTAATGGTAATTCTAGGTAAACAGGTAGATTTTGTAGAAGTAATTACCAAATAGTATTAATTCTAGGTAAGCAGGTAAAATAACTAATGATGAGTGATTTACTTCTTCTTGGTCCCTAATTGATTTCCAGGAATTCATTCCAGCAGTTTCAATGTTTATGTAATACATCATAATTCATGGTAAAATCTTGATTGTTCTCTAAAAGGTAGTAAGCATAAAAAGCAATGGTCTGCTTTAGTTCACAACTTCTTCAGTGTTCTGCAATTCTCGTTGTGAAACTTCTAGACGTTTTTCCTATATAAACTTTTGGGCCCAACAGATTTCAATAGCTAGTGGTTGTTGATAGCCGTGTTTGTAAGGGTTGCTTTGTGGTAAATTTTGGTGATCATGAGGTGTTGGAAGTTCATGGAATTATTCATTTCTAGTTCTATTTTTAAATTTTATGTTTTTGTGAATAGAGTTGATATATTGTTCCTGTGAAGCGAGCTGTAAAATTGAATGTTGTTGAATAGTTTCTTCGGAGTTGGCCATAAAAATTTCAGCAAAGAGGGGACTTGGAGGGTTACTAATTATGAAGCTCTCTTTTTCGTTGAAAATGATTTATTGGATTCAAAATAATTTTTGTCTATACATGTTGATTGTTGAATTAACAATGTTTTCAGTCTTTTTGAATGTTTCCAAAGGAGAATTAAAACATTCTAAATCTACATTATATGTAATTGGAAGTCTCAAAATTTCACCTACAGATTTATTCCGGCCATAGTTGGTGCGACAAAAAGGTACTTTGAAGATTTCCGAATTTCTTATTCCCCTTGGATTCACATTTGAAGTTATAAGTTCGACAAGTTCCGGGGAATTGATGCGACCATTGATTATTTTATGAATTAGTGTAAGATATGAAGTCTTTTTATAAAAAAACATTTATATCTTATAAGTACATTCGAGTTATGTCACAAAAAGTTATTTCTGTACACTCTAATTTTTCGTGGGTCTCTTCAAACTTGGGAACAAGAAAAAGTCGCAGGGGGGCAAATCTGATGAATATGATGGCTGAAGGATGATTACGGTGTTGTTTTGGCCAAAAAATTACGAACAAGAAATGGCCAGTGAACAGGAGCATTATAGTGATGCCATGATGCAAAGGCCATGAATTGTTTTTCTACAATACCGGATGTTTTCTTCGTATTGTTTCTCGCAAGCGGCGAATATCTTCCAAGATAATTACTTTGGTTCACATCACCTTTTTTTTTGAACAGACTTCAATTTTAACAACATTTTCACTATAAAATCAACTTATATTCGATTTGTATTTTTCGTTCAGCATAATTATATTCTCAATCCTATTCTTAAAATTGTATTGATGTGTCTAAAAAGTGTGTGGCCATATGTATGGCCTAATTGGTGTTAATGTGTATCAATACTGTATTATTTATTTTCATCAACAGTTTTTATTTGTACTTTACTTTTGAATAAATACCATCAATTTTCATTTTTAGAGAGTATCGAGCAGCTCAGATTCCGACAGCTCTGATGAAGCCGTTACCAGGAGGTTGACTGGCCCAAGGAGGTTGGAAAGCGACTCGGAAAATGAATCAGACTGGGGCTTGGGAGGTAGCACTAGTAGCCAGTGGGAATCGGATTTTTCCAACACAGGACACGAACAGCCAGTTGAACCTGAAACCAGCGGAGCGAGACCCGCCCAGGAAACAAATATCGACTCTGACTTCAGCGACGGGCAGTCTGAAAAATGTCCCATCTGTTTGGTTTCCTTCAAAACGCAGGAAATCGGTTCTCCCGAGTCGTGCGACCACACTTTCTGCCTCGAGTGTATACAGGAATGGTCAAAGAACATGAACACTTGCCCGATAGACAGGCAGAAATACAATTTGATACTTGTCCGCCAAACACTGAATGGCAAAGTGACGAGACAGGTTCCGATATCGGCGCCTTCCTTGCAGGCAGAGCTCGATATTGTCGAAGACCCGACTTTTTGCGAGATATGTGGGTCGTACGAAAACGAAGACAGGATGTTGCTCTGCGACGGGTGCGACTTGGGGTTCCACTTGTACTGTCTGACGCCGCCTCTGGAAGAAGTGCCCACCGGCCAGTGGTTCTGCAACGAGTGCTTGAATGACTCGAATGGTGGCTACTACGAGGTTTACTTGCATTTTGGGAGTCCCCCCCGCATAGAGAGAGTCGACAGACCCGATGGAAGACCATCGTCTACTAGGTGAATCACATTTTTTGAGTTATTAGTAAAAATTATTTTCTGAGAAAACATTGTTATATTTTTGTAAGTACATACGTGTTCTGGGAGAGAGGGCGCTTTTATTGTTCGTTATATGATGCGTATGGTTTCTGCCTCGACGAGCTTGCAGTAGAGCTTTTTGAAGATGGAATTTACTGTTGAATTTTCCTTGGACAAACATTGTGGCTGCGGCAACTTGTATGCATTCAAAGTAGTAGTATTTATTGGCCATATTTACATACAGAGTGCAATTGGCAGGTCAGAAAAGTCGTTGACAGTCATGAGAATATAAAAATTTCGCGTTTCATAGACAACAATCGAAAAAAATTAAGAATATCGGTAAAAATAAAACTATAATATACGTATCTACACATTAAAAAACTTATTTGGTGTACATTCAGTTAGATAGATAGATAGGATAGATAATTCGTTAGTGTTTTATACATTGATCAGTATTTACACAAGACAACACAAACATATTAATAAAATTAGCATAATCATAATAATAATAATTTTATCAGTCTCAAGAAACACACAGTTTTTAGACGCGTCAATACAATTTCTAAAATAGGTTTGAGAGGATAAGATTCGTCGATATAGTTTCTAAAAACTGCTTGTAGATAAATTAGAGTTGCAAAAAAATACAAGTTAACAAGATAAAATTCCAATCGTATAAAAATTGACTGAAATGTAAAGCCATGAGCTTTACAAATTATAAATTACATATCTGACATATTATATACAATCAAAGTTGAGTAAAAGTTCGTGAGGTGACCACAAAAGTGTCTCTTTCTTCTTGAACAACTTCGAAAAATTGATCAATTTCATATAAAGGATGTTTGGTTAATATTTTCTTCAATAAGTTTTTGAGTCTTCTGAATGGCAAGTTACAAAGTTCGACAGATAAGGCATTGTATAGCCTAATTCCTATATTATCTGTTGTTTTCAACATATTAGCTGTAGGAACAAGGTTTGATTTATTTCTTGTATCATGTTGGTGGTCTACTATAACTGCACTTGTAGATATGATTATTCACATCACAGATGAATTTGAGAAAGGAAATGTGACAGTAGCATCTTTTTTGGACCTTTCCAAAGCTTTTGATTGTGTGTCACTTGAAATTCTTTTAATGAAATTGGAAAGTTATGGTGTCAGAGGAAATGCTTTTTCATTCATTCAGAGTTACCTTACAGGAAGATATCAGTGTACTTCCTCAAACGGAAAGGTATCATCCAAAAGGGAAATTACATGGGGGGTTCCCCAGGGTTCAATCTTAGGTCCCATACTATTTATTATTTATGTTAATGACATAACTCATTTCTTATCGTCAAAACATGTTGAATATGCTGATGATACCACATTACTAGTTTCAAGATATTCATTACTAGTTTCAGAATATTGAATCATACAGCCTCAAAAGTGCTCAGGAATATTTCACGAATGTAAGATTGTGTCTAAATAATGATAAAACAAAAACGTTACTCTTTACTCTGAATTACAACTTAACCCTGGAGGACAATTTGCCGGTAAAATGCCTGGGACTAACATTAGATTGTAAGCTGACATGGGAGGCTCACATAACCAATCTGAGAAATAAATTAGCTACCTCCATCTGTCTCTTAAGGAATATCAAAGATATTGTAAATGAAAGTGTTGTTCTCACAGCCTACCACGGTCTCTTTCACAGTACCATGTCCTACGGAATTCTCTTATTGGGTGGATCGGCACATGTTGATAAAATTCTCATAATGCAAAAAAGGGCAATAAGAGTAATAACAAATTCAAAACTTGATGAAAGTTGTCGTCCACTATTCAAAAAACTAGGTATATTGACTGTGACTAATCAATTCATTTATGAATGCTTACTTTTTGCCAAGAAAAACATTTCCAGTTATACTGTTCAAAATAAATATAATACCAGATATAAATCCGTTATAGTGCCGTATTTTCACTTATCCCCACAACATTTGTTCGAATGTA